>CAUYQU010088535.1:0-57053 GCA_963574635.1 Cheracebus regulus | reverse complement strand
TGGGGCTCCTCCACTGGGAATGTCCTGGTCCGTGGGCAACGAAAATTTATCGGTAAGTGTGGCGTCCACTGGCTCTTTCCGCTTTTACTGGGAGCTGCAATCCTGAGCTGCTAGTGATCGGCCATCTTGGATCTCTCTCCCCACACCAAGTATTTTTGCTTCATCCTCTGGGCCCTCTAGTATTTTCTTTTCCCAGTCCAGGATCCACCGCCAAAGACTCTCCAGCCTCGACTCCCTGGGAGAACATTTTAGGACCTCAGGTCACACTCTCACCCACATCCTGCCACCATCACAACCTTCCATCTTTTGTTTTCTCTACTCTGTTCCCAGGTGACTGATGTTTCCAACAAGGCTAATTGTTTTCACTGAAATCATAAGGAGGAAGAGCCTCCTCTTGGTTGATAATTCATTTGTTTAATTCTACAAATATTTATTGAATATCTACCACTTGTTCTATGTGCTTAAAAACTAAGATCCCTGCCTCCTGGAGTTTACATAAGAAGCAAGAATATACCAGTGTGAAAAGCTGATAAGAGGCAGGGAGAGAAAAAAAGAAATCAGAACAAGGTAGAGAGGACCAGCAAGGCCAAGGGAGGTGGAGGTGTAGCAGTCAGCAACAACCTCACTGCAAAGGTCAGATTTGGAAAAAGGTTTGCAAGGGACAAGTAATAGCCAGGTAAAGAATATCCAGCTATACTACAAGGCTACAGTAATCAAAACAGCATGGTACTGGTAACAAAACAGGGATATAGACCAATGGAACAGAACAGAGGCCTCGGAGGTAATGCCACACCTCTACAACCATCTGATCTTTAACAAACCTCACAAAAACAAGCAATGGGGAAAGGATTCCCTGTTTAATAAATGGTGTTGGGAAAACTGGCAAGCCATGTGCAGAAAACAGAAACTGGACCCCTTCCTGACACCTTACACTAAAATTAACTCCAGATGGATTAAAGACTTAGGAAACATAACACCATAGAAGAAAACCTAGGCAAAACCATTCAGGATATAGGCATGGGCAAGGACTTCATGACTAAAACACCAAAACAATGGCAATGAAAACCAAAATAGACAAATGGGATCTTATTAAACTTCAGAACTTCTGTACAGCAAAAGAAACAATCATTAAAGTGAACCAGCAATTAACAAAATGGGGAAAAAACATTTTGCAATCTACCCATCTGAAAAAGGGCTAATACCCAGAATCTACAAAGAAATAAAACAGATTTACAAACAAACAAACCCATTCAAAAGTGGACGAAGGACATAAACAGACATTTTTCAAAAGAAGACTTTGACGAGGCCAGCAAACATATGAAAAAATGCTCATCATCACTAGTCATTAGATAAATGCAAATCAAAACCACATTGAGATACCATCTCACTCCAGTCAGAATGGCGATCATTAAAAAATCTGGAGACAACAGATGCTGGAGAGGATGTGGAGAAATAGGAACAAACACTTTTACACTGTTAATGGGAGTGTAAATTAGTTCAACCATTGTGGAAGACGGTGTGGTGATTCCTCAAGGATCTAGAAATAGAAATACATTTGACCCACCAATCCCAATACTGGGTATATGTCCAAAGGATTATAAATCCTTCTATTATAAAAACACATGCACAGCTATGTTCAGTGCAACACTTTACAATAGCACCGACCTGGAACCATTCCAAATGCCAGTCAATGAGAGACTGGACACAGAAAATGTGGCATATAGACACCATGATACACTATGCAACCATAAATGCTGAATTTGTGCCCTTTGTAGGGACATGGACGAATCTAGAAACCGTCATTTTCAGCAAATGGACACAAGAACAAAAAATCAAACACCATACATTCTCACTCATAGGCAGGTGTTGAACAATGAGGACACAGGGAGGGGAGCATCACACACTGGGGTCTGTTGCTGGTGGGGGTGGGGCTAGGGGAGGAACAATGGGAGGTGGGGAGAATGGGGAGGGATAACGTGGGGAGAAATGCTACATACAGGTGATGAGCGGATGGAAGCAGCAAACCACCTTGCCATGTATGTGCCTATGCAACAATCCTGCATGACCTGCACATGTACCCCAGAACTTAAAGTACCATAAACAAATATATATATATTACCTTTAGGTTTTAAAAGTTAGTATATTATTTTATATTTCAGGCTCTTAAATTTTTCTGCCCCTCAAAATCTATTTTAGTTTCAGTCAGGGCTAAAATTAAAGAGGCAGAACTACTATTGAGTTATATAAAATGAGGTGTTCATTTAGAGATTAGATGTTACCCTATTGTGGCGGTTGGTGGGAAAGGCTTTGGAAGGCTATTTATTGTCTCTGTATGTGATGTTGAGCCCAAAGTCAGCCAGACCAACATCTGAAAAGAAACGTTGGTAGTGCTCCATTGGCTGGCAAAATGGCATAGACCCTGCTCCCCCCCTCTAAAGACAAATGTACTGGGATTAATTCATCAGGAAATTATAAAAGGAAACTCAACGTTGGAAAGAGGAAGGTGGACTGGGCAGAATCTAAGGATTCGAAGAACAATGTTGTGACGAGTCTGCTGAGTTTTAATTTTATCTCCTATACATGCCACACTGGTTCCTTCCAGGGAGTCCTACAACACAGAATCACTATCCATGGATGTAAAAAAGTAGGAAAAAAAAAAAAAAAGCAAGGAAAGCTGATCTCTCAAGCCAAGGGACCAGTAAAGGGAAAACCCAGAGGGGAGTGGTAGGAAAACTCCAGTGGCAGTGGTGGCTGATTGGTGCACAAGAGGATTTCCAGCAGAGCATGGCAGGTCAGGCCCTCCCCTACGTCACCCTTCTCCTGCCCCACGACAGCAGCTGACCTCATCTGCTCAGAACTGAGAAGTCAGCAGAACATGAGAGGGCCTCCAGAACCTGCACACTAAACTTAAATAGGGTGACTGCTAAAATAGAAGATTTGAACAGGATCAAGAGTCTCATAATGTAATATCTAAAATGGACAGGATACAAACAAAAAGAGTAATCATGCCATGAACCAGGAACATTGCAGGCTCTGTTACTTAAAAAGTATTGGCCAGGCGCGGTGGCTCATGCCTGTAATCCAGCACTTTGGGAAGCTGAGGCGGGAAGATCACTAGAGGTCAGGAGTTCAAGACCAGCCTGACCAACATGGAGAAACCTTGTCTCTACTAAAAATACAAAATTAGCCGGGCATGGTGGGGCATTCCTGTAATCCCAGCTACTCAGGAGGCTGAGGCAGGAGAGTTGCTTGAACCTGGAAGGTGGAGACTGTGATGAGCTGAGATCATGCCATTGCACTCCAGCCTGGGCAACAAATGTAAAACTGTCTCAAAAGAAAAAAGAAAGAAAAGAAAAGAAAAAATTGGACAAACTGCAAATTAATGACTTTTCTTGAGCCAGAGAACTGAGGTGACAAGGTAAATAACTGAAAACTGAGGTCAGAGGACAAATAATCTGAAATACAATGAGAGAGAGCAGGAGCACCCTGACAAAGCCAGCAATTTGCTTGCCTGAGATAGAAGCTGGTAAGAAAGTTAAGCTAGCCATTTTTAACCAATTGTGGGCCACCGTGTGAGCATGAAAGAGTCTAGAGGCTGGAGAGATAGGGGTCCTTCACATCTTTTTTCACGCTTTTTCTCCAGGAAGTCCATCAGTTTCCCACGGGGAAGACTGTGGACACCCAAGAGAAGGCTCTGCTTGTGGTCTAGCTGGGGAAGGGAAACAGCAACCACAGTAAATCTCCCCAAACCCATCACTCCTGTGGAAGAAAAGTCTTAGACTTCAGGGGAAAGCTATAGGATACTGGAGCCTGAAGATGCTCCTGGTGACCATCTGGGTGAGGATAATGGGGTGGGGGAGGGGAGGTGGGTCAGGGACACAGGCTGGGTCAAGAGTGGGAAAGGGTCAGCTGTGAAGGCCCCCCCTGGAGATTCAGGATCACAGTCATGCTTGATGCTGAGGCTAAGGAGAACATCAGAAAATATGCTCCGCCTCATGCCCACTCCACCACCATGCTAGCAAGCATGTAGTCCAAAGGACAGCATGGGCCAGGGACACTGTCTGGGAGACAGTATAACAGGAGGACACAAAACCAGAGATAAAGACAAGGAGCCACTCGAGGGATTTGAACCATCGTTCCAACGACAGTAACCTCAGCAACAGCCCACATTAAACATCACAGCTGGGTTTAAATTAAACCATCACACAACCATGCTAAAGGCCTGGCAGGAAGGATGTACTCACTCCTAAGCCTAAAAATATTGACCTTGGTATCTACCATCCTGTTACCTGTTTTAGATTTCACTTGAAAATGATGAGGAATACAAGGGCAAGCAATGGTTGTCAGCACCAGGCTCAAGTGAGATGCATCAGCTAGAACTGTAAGACCGGTAACTTACAACAGCTGTGATTTATGTGTTAGACACACGAATGCAAAAGGCAAAACGTACAAGATCAGACAGGGAACCCCAGCAAGAGAAGTAAGCCATGAAAATCAAGTGGAAATGCAAGAAAGCAGAAGCGCAGGTGATTTCTGTGACGAATGCCTTCAATGAGTGTATCAGCAAACCTGACACAACCAAGAAAGAATCTGAGATCCTGAAGACAGGTCCACAGAAATTGCACATAATGAAACACAGAGAGGAAAAAGTGGGAAAAAGAGAGCAGAGAATCCAAGAGTTGTGAGACAACATCAAATGGTCTCACACAATCAGAATCTCAGAAAGAGAAGAATGCAAATGGACAGAAGAAATGTTTGAAGAAAAAACACTAAAGTGCACAAAATTAGTGACACATACTAATTCAGAGATCTTTGAAGCTCATAATAAGAAGAATAAGTAATAAAATAAAGCAGGCCAGGAACGGTGGCTCATGCCTGTTATCGTAGCACTTTGGAAGGCCAAGGAGAGCGGATCACCTGAAGTCAGAAGTTTGAGACCAGCCTGGCCAACATGGTGCAACCTCATCTCTACTAAAAAAAAATTTTAAAAATTAAAAAATTTAAATAAAAATTATGTGGGCGTGGTGGTGGGCACCTGTAATCCCAGCTACTAAAGAGGCTGAGGCAGGAGAATCACTTGAACCCAGGAGGCGGAGGTTACAGTGAGCTGAGATCGTGCCTCTGCGCCCCATCCTGGATGACAGAGAAAGACTCCATCTCTAAATAAATAAATAATCAAACCAAGCAAAACCGACCAACCAACCAAAGAAAAAAAGTACATGTGGGCAAAACATATCTCAAACTTCTGAAAACCAAAAATGAAGAGGAAAACATTTAATGATTCCAAAGGCAGATGCAGAACGCCCCCTGCCCTACTCACATCAATACTTAAAGACAACCCATACATACGCCTTTGTGTTCCAATAGTTGGCAACCATGCAAAGACATTTTTGGGGTGGGAGAATATAGATAAAGGCTATTTACAACCTTTAGAAAAGCTCTAGGACTCAGGGGAGAAAAGCTTCCTGGGCCTTTGAATCTTTGTGGTAAGGACACCCAAGTATTGATCTCCATTGAATAACACAACATTTCCTATCCATTATCCTATTTTTCATTGTCTTTCTTTTTATAAACATTTTAAAATTGAAGTGCAGTATCTACAAAAATTGCCCAAGTCATAAGTCCTCAATTACTTATATCAAAGACAATACACCCACCTAACAAATACAGAAAGTATGAAGCCACCACATTTCAAAAGCCCCCTACATGCTCCCTGATACACCACCCCCTCATCCTCACAGGGGTAAACACTGTACAAAGTTTAAACACCACATATTAGTTTTCCTAATCTTTTTTTTGAATTGCATTTTAGGTTTTGGGGTACATGTGAAGAACATGCAAGATTGTTGCATAGGTACACACATGGCAGTGTGATTTGCTGTCTTCCTCCCTATCACCTATATCTGGTATTTCTCCCCATGCTATTAAAAAATTTAAATTTTTTAATTTTTAAAAATTTTTTTTAGTAGAGATGAGGTTACACCATGTTGGCCATGCTCTCCCCAACTCCCCACCCCCTGCGGTCTCTCCCCTATTTCCCCCAACAGACCCCAGTGTGTGATGCTCCCCTCCCTGTGTCCATGTGTTCTTTATTCAACACCCGCCTATGAGTGAGAACATGTGGTGTTTGATTTTGTGTTCTTTTGTCAGTTTGCTGAGAATGATGGTTTCCAGGTTCATCCGTGTCCCTACAAAGGACACGAATTCATCGTTTTTGATGGCTGAATAATATTCCATGGTGTATATGTGCCACATTTTCCCTGTCCAGTCTATCATCGATGGGCATTTGGGTTGGTTCCAGGTCTTTGCTATTGTAAACTGTGCTGCAATGAACATTCATGTGCAGGTGTCCTTATAGTAGAACAATTTATAATCCTTTGGATATATACCCAGTAATGGGATTGCTGGGTTGAATGGAATGTCTGTTTCCAGGTCCTTGAGGAATCGCCACACTGTCTTCCACAATGGCTGAACTAGTTTACACTCCCACCAACAGTGTAAAAGTGTTCCTATTTCTCCACATCCTCTCCAGCATCTGTTGTCTCTAGATTTTTTAATGATCGCCATTCTAACTGGTGTATTTATTTTTGTGTTTCCCTTCTCTTCACAATAGGTGCCATGATTTCCTATTCAAAATGGTGGCAGTTTCCCTTAAAAGTGAGTTCAAAGTGATTCAAAGAAATATTAAATATATTAATGTATATGCTGGTCATGCACGATTTGGGAAAAAAAAGTATGTAAAGAGCCACATGGATAACTTTCATGCCACTTTGGGGATTGACGCATGACTCCTATTGCTTCCAAACCACCTCAAAAGAAAATAGCATTCCAGCTGACAGGTGCACGAACTCAAGTCTTTCTCATGTATGGGAGGCTTATATATGTCTGTGACTGGTAATCCAAAAAATTTGCAGCATTGCCTTTATTCTGGTACTGTCTATGGCTCCCTATCCCCTTCTGCAGAGTTGTCTTTTGCGCCTCTTTTTTTTTTTTTTTGAGACAGAATCTGGCTCTGTCCCCCAGGCTGGAGTGCCGTGACGCAATCTTGGTTCACTGCAACCTCTGCCTCCTGGGTTCAAGCGATTCTTCTGCCCCAGCCTCCTGAGTACCTGGGATTACAGGCGCAGGCCACAACATCTGGCTAATTTTTTGTACTTTTAGTAGAGATGGGGTTTTACCATGTTGGTCAGGCTGGTCTATCATTTCTGACCTTGTGATTCCCCCACCTCAGCCTCCCAAATCACAGGTGTGAGCCACCACGCCCAGACCTCAGCCTTTTGTGTTTTATGGAAAAGCATTCTTCATTATTTCATCCACTCAGCTTAGGCAAGCACCACCCTGACTCTCACATAGCATTTCCATCTGGGCACCCTTCTTCATGTTATCTTTGTTCCGGGAATGTGCTTCAAAGATCTGATTTCTTAGGTGTCAAGTGGAGTAAAACTTCTAATACTCCGTGTATCAATCCAGAGTTCTTGCTATTACAACAACATAATGCATACCCAAAGCACAAGCATAAAATAAAGTTTACTCCAACAAGACTGTTTGCAGAAGGAAGATTAGACTGATTGAATACATTGTTCTACACTGATTTTAATTGGTGCTATGATCGGATCTGTCTCTAACCAGCTAATCGGTATTTAATTGGTTGCTTTAATTTTATTACAAAGTAGCTAGAATGCAGCTGTAGCTAGAGACCACATAGTAAATAAATTACATTATTATATTTATGCATATGAGTTTTATTCTTCTTGTGTCAAAACTATACTCACTTCCACTCCCCTAATTTGTTTGTATTAAACCATTATTGTGCACTTGCATAGTGGGAAAAGTTAAAAAATGTCTATTTATTGCCAAGTGTAAGTTATGTGATAAGTTTCCAGATGTACCTACCTTCATTTGCCAAACAATCTTTGATTCCTTTAAATATTTATACAGTGCTTCAATTACTGACATTCTTTCTATTAATTAGTTATATTGGGGTTTAATTCTACAGAATACAGAAGTAGAAACAGAACACATTCATGCATGAAAAAGAATGTGATGTGATCACCCTGAATACAGTTTCGTGCTAGTTTCTATGCAATTCCCCAGAAAATGAAGCATAAAAGCATTAATAAAACTCTGAGTGTTTTAGGAGCTTTGAACATGGGTGCAATAGGTTCCAAAGCCCTATGTAAGTATTTGAACAATTTGACCTTATTTCAGCTTCTTCAGAGAACTATTAGGGACAGTCACAGAATCAACACAAAAAAATTATTAAGCACCCACATATTGCCTGCCTGAAAGGACTCAGATAACTACAGCAAACTTCAAAAAAATATTAATAAAATCAAAACACCTTGTGGCTGCTCTTTTAGATGGCTACACATTTTTAAGAGGTAATTTACTGGAAGCTCTCTTTTGCTCTTTGCTGTCATTTCAGCCATGCAAGAATACAATGCGCTCACCCTATGCCAGTCTGGAGAGCTTTGCTTCTCTCTTGGGTGGAGGCATGACGCAATGATGAGAAGAAATACTTAACAGCAGGCAGACCCTGGCTCCAGTCCCAGCTTTTACATTCTCCCTGCATGACATCATGCCACGTACTCTTAAGCCTCAATTTCCTCATCTGTAAAATAGGAGTCATCACAGCTACTCTGATTTTGGTGTGAGAATTAAATGAGACAAAACCATGTGGCTCTAGCCCAGGGGTCCAGCTGTTCCTTTGGCTACTATGATCTCAGGCTCATTTAGCACAGTCATTGCAGCTCACCTCAACGTTGTCTTCTCATCCTGCTGAGATTCATTTATTTAACAAATGTGTATTGGGTACCTATGAGAAGGCCAAGCATGGGCTAGAAACCCGGAACACAACACAGAAGGTCCAGTTTGCAACACAAAGTCCAGTTGGTCCAATGAGAAAAAGGACTAGATTTGCCTCTGAACAAAAGATGCCCAGGTAGATGTTTATGGTAAAGCCTAGATCATGCCAAGTATCACAGAAATATACGAGATATTAATGTCTAGTGTTCCATTATTGGAACACTAAGCATGTGGGAGTTATTCATAACCTACTGCTCAAGGTCATCGCCAAGGTCTGATTTTTGTGTCTCACAAAAATTCAAAAAAATTGCAACCTCCAGCATAAATGGGTTAAGGAAGGAAAGGTCCCTTAGCCCGAGCCCTTCCTTATAAAGGTGAGGAAATAAACGATTGTTTTCTCATCAGCATCAGAGCAATACCTGTTGCTTACATAGTATTTTGCCACTTTCTAACATTCAGGTCTATACTAGACCAGGTCCAAAAATCTGAGTATCACTACCATTGTCACTGAACTACCATGACCAAATAACAGGTTAAGATGGCTAACGAAAGATGCTCTCAGAGAAGGAACTATCCATCAGTTTGATTTCATTCTTGTCCTAAACCTTTAAACTTGGTCTACCCACATGTCACAGAGATGGAAGTTAGTGAAAACTACCTGTGTGTGTACAGTGCAGGTGGGAGGACATTTAGGCTCTGTTCTAGGCAGTCGCATAGGGCCCCCTTACTTTGCTTCTGCATAGGGTCCTGATACCATCTCTGTTCTGCTCAGCTTCAAAGCTCTCAGCACGATGACACGTTCTTCACCTAACCCTCACCTGCTCTACCTAATGATGCTCAATCATTGAATTGGCCCAGAAATAATACCTGCCTATTCTTACTTCTCCCCCAAACCTAGGGCTACCTATCTGACTGGCATCCTAGTGGGGCTGTCTGTTCTTTAGTGAAGTGGTCAAAGAGAAGGGTCAACTCTTTATGCAAAAGAAAGATGAGTCATGAGCTAACTGAAATTCTGAATAAGTCACATATTCTCTGATCTTCATTTCCCAATTCACATGAATTTAGAGCCAACTAAATTGCCTTCTGACTCTAAGACTCTATGGAGATACATACATGAATCGTCAGAGCAAATATACATCTATTATAGAAGCCAAATGAATCTTCTCACCTTCTCCAATTAGTACCAACTAAATTACTCCACAAAACATACTTGGCCTTGTTAAAACAAGCAAAAAACAAAATAAATATACTCTTACACTATTATCAGGAAATCTGTGCCTGGCATTAAAAGCAGAATATAAATATTTGGTTATGGGATACTTTTCAATTTTGGGGAAAAGGTGTATCTATTGCTTAAAAACATTTGTGCCCTTCTTATAGCTGGGTCACCCATTCCAAGGCTGAAGAAAATAAACTGAAGCAGTGGTGAAAACTGGTTAAATTTCAGAATTTTAAAAAGAAGGGCTATCATCCATCTCTGGCTAGCTAACTCTATAAAAGATCTATTTGAAGAACAGAAAATGCTCTTATAAGAACTTTAAGACTAGATAAACAAATGCTTGGGACACAGACCACCATTCCCATCTCCTCATGCTATAGCAGACATAATTAATCAATAACAGAATCCTTTCCACTGTGTCTATACACAGCCTTCAAATAGCTCTCAGTACAATATCTCAGGTAACATATGCCAGCAACAAATCATACTTGGCATGAATGATGAAAGGTATTTGGAATCTCTGGCTTTATGACTTTGACTCTGTTACCCTGACTGCCATTTACAGGATTAAGAGCCAAGAATGTCACCGTGTCATTATTTAAATAAAATAGGAAGGGATCTTGCCTGCAGGAACATGCCTCTGAATATCAGTAGGAGATATCAAGCTTGAAACTCTACAGAAGTTTCTTTTTCATCGCTCTAATGCTTGACTTTTGCTTCCTCTGCCCTCTCCTTCCTTATAAACTCTAAAGGTTACTTATAGGTTAGAAGGGTCCTCCAGTTGAGTTCTGGCCAAAATCTGTAGCAGCTACAAGTCTCACTTTACTGAATGAGTACCATCCTGAGAGCTGAATGGGAACTTGGAGTGAGACAGAAGCCGAGAGAGCTCCCACTGCCGAAGCAGGGAGAGGTGGCCTGGTGATACATAGGAAGGGTAAGTGTGGATAGGTTAGAGAGAGAGGTTGGGGAGCAAGGTAGACAAAGAGTGGCATCCAAAATCACAATGATACAAAGTGAGTGAAGCTCAGGGTTTAGCAAGTTAACATGAAAACCCTAGTTCTTTAATAAAGAGTACCTTTTGCATGGAGCCTGGATTATCTTTTCTGCCTATAAATATCTTTCTTTTCTCCTCCCTCTAGCCCTTCCCTCCTTCCTGTATGCTCCATTTTCAATTCTCTTTATATTCCTTCATCCTTCTCTCCCTACTTCCTTTTAACTTCCCTTTCTTTCTTTTCTACATTTCCCTTTTTCTCTCATTCTCCCCTGTCCAAGCTTTAGACAACCCTGCTCACTAGCTCCTTGGCCTTTAAGAGCTTATAAGGGCTAAGTGGCTAGTAGTAGCTTTTCCCCATGCAGCATATCACA
Organism: Cheracebus regulus; assembly: GCA_963574635.1. Taxonomy (NCBI): domain Eukaryota; kingdom Metazoa; phylum Chordata; class Mammalia; order Primates; family Pitheciidae; genus Cheracebus; species Cheracebus regulus. Next base: position 45,664 of record CAUYQU010088535.1, on the reverse strand, counting down.
GAGGTGAATTGGAGGGACAAAGGGAGACTTGGGGCTCCTGGATGCTACACAGCAGAGGTAAGGGCTGGCCACCCAAGAGAAGAAAGCAATCAGGTAGGAACAGAAGTGCAAAGAGTGTATCAGTTACACAGACAGGATAAACAAAGTCCAGAAACAGTGTCAACGTAAGGTTGGCAGAAAACCAACAGAGCAGGGAACAGCATGAGACATGAAGTGATACAGGCTGTGGGTGGGTGGAGGAAGAGAAATACCAGCCAAGCAAAGCAGCAGCATTAATAAGCAGCCATGACTAGAAACAGACCTAAGGATGGATATTAGGAAGTAGGTGCACACTGAGGATGAGAAGGAAAAACTGAAGTGATGAACTGTGCCTTCCTAACACCTGATACAAAGGAAAAGAGGTGTGCCAGTTAAATGGCAGCACTATATACAGAGATGAGTAGATATAACTTGGTTTTGCTTAATATCACCCCGGAAGCACAGAATTCATGTCCTGAGACTTAAGAATAACCTAAATCAGGCCAGGTGTGGTGACTCACACCTGTAATTTCAGCACTTTGGAAGACCAAGGAGGGTGGATCACCTGAGGTCAGGAGGTTGAGACCAGCCTGGACAACATGGCAAAACCCCGTCTCTACCAAAAATACAAAAATTATCTGGGCATGGTGATACATGCCTGTAATCCCAACTACTTGAAAGGCTGAGGCAGGAGAATCACTTGAACCTGGGAGGTGGAGGTTGCAGTGAGACAAGATCGATCACACCATTGCACTTGAGCCTGGGCGACAAGAGCTAAACACTGTCTCAAAAAAAAAAAAAAGTCCCAAAAAACAAACGCTTTTTCTATTCAGACAGTAAAATGGATTGACAGCATAGAAATTATTTATTAAACCCATCCTACTGGACCTGAAGATCAGCTCCATTGTAACAGGGTACCTTGTAGAGTCATTCTAAACTAGCCATTGGTTTGTAAAAAATTGTAGAAGTTTCTTATATCAAATGATTATTCTCGAATTGTTACCTTGGATTAACAGAGAGTAAATATGGGCGTTTCTATATAGCAATCTACTATCTGGGGATAATCTAGCTTTCCTGGAAGGATGGAAATAAAGTACATAATAGTCGTTTACCAATCATATAATATCAGATACCAATACTTTGTCATTCACTGTTGTGTTCTACAATCATTAGAGGAGCTATTCAACTGCTCTCAGAAATACCAGCTATGATCATGTAGGAAACGTGATGCTGTGGGTTGAATGTACCAAGTCTTCACTAACATTTCAATACCCTAGACTGAAAGTTAATGACCAGTGCAAACCACCAGAGTATTACAGTAAAAGAGCAGCAGTATAAAGGCCTTAATAAATCAGAAATTTAAATTGGCTATTCATTTTAGTTACAGCCATTCATCAGAGAAAAGTGATGGTCCAATTCACCTATGCAGTAACTTACATTGATCATAACAGCATTTTAAATAATATTATCCATTAACTCATTAAACAAATACTTGAATAATACCTACTATGTGCATGACACTCTGCCATATGCTGCAAGATATATTCAGACATAAAAGAAATCTTAACCTTTAAAAAACTTGTAATCCAGTAGGAGAAAAAAGACATTTCTGTAGAAGTCTCATTCAAATAAAATACAATTACATAAGATAAGGCTCTAAGCTCTCTGCATTGCAAAACCGATGGTAAGAACTACATTTCCCAGAAGACTCTTCCCTGAATGGTTTGAGTGAAGTTTACCAACAAGAGTAGAGAGAGATGTGGAAGAAAAAGACATGAAAAAACTATTCTTTAGAAGTCAGACAAGTGTGCACAAATCAAGTCTTCCTCACTGCTGTACACTGAGAGATGGCCCTGCTTTGTATATTGAAACTCCGATGTGTCTATGAGTTATTAACACCCTTGTCAGTAATGTCACTTGTCATTAGGTCACAACTCTTGGAACTACCATTGTCTAAGTACTTCTATTCCACATGCTTTGTTTCTGTGCATGTTGAGTCCAACATTTGTTTATTTTATGTATAGTGTCACCTGTTTGGATATCCACAAAACCTATGCACACAACACCTGTTACAAAAACTCACCCCAGATGTGTTGTTGTTTGTTCAGTTTAATTTATTACACAAATCTTCACATTTGCAAATATAAGTGAAAGTGATTCTAAGCCACTATAGGAAATTCACAAAAGCAACACCTGGTGTCAACATATTTCATTACAGTTAATGATTATGATGTGTACAGGTGTGCTGGAATAGTTTTCTCCATACTCTGATTATTTTTTAAATAATTAATTATACAAGTAATACTCCTTTAGAACTAATAAGCAATCTTAGCAAGGTTGCAGGACAAAAGGTTAATATACAAAGTCAATTATTTTCTTATATGCTAGCAATGAACAACTGGGACTTGAAATTTAAAACACAATACCATTTACATTAATGCCAAAAACTTAAATACTTATAAATCAAACAAAACATGTACAAGATCTACATAAGGAAAATTGTAAAACTTTACTGAAGAAATACAAAAGATCTAAGAAAAAGGAGAGCTATCCACATACACTGACAGGAAGTCTCAGTATTGTGAAGATACCAGTTCTTCCCAACTTGACCTATAGATTCAATATAACCTCAATTTAAGAAATCCCAGGCCACTCTGGACCCCAGAGGTGTAAGTAAAAGCCATCTGCAGCACACAGCATTCGAAAAGGTTTGGGCTACCTGACCATTATGGCACCAAGAAATCTCTGGTATATGAGAACTTTCACTTTAGTTCAAGATGTTGGATGACCTGATTTTCAACAGAAATTCTCTTCAAATCAGTTGCATTTAGGTTTTTTGGTGTGAAGAGAAATGATGCAGACAATGAGCCTCTGGAGAATGAGGCCCCACTAAACAACTTACTATGGGAGTGGATACTGACATGGCAAAGAAACGACAGCCTAGAGTTTTTAATAGAATGTTCCCAATGAGCAGGACCTGAAGATGTTTCTTCATTCCAAAGGAGCTAGCAAAGAAGTGACTGTTAGCATCATATCAAGATAACCAGAAGCCCTAATACACACTCCTGAAAGTCTTTCAAACAGTGGGATCTGTGAAGGATTATGATATTCAGACCTTGACACTACATATATTTTGGAACATTCTCCTAATCCGTTCTTTGGTCCCATGAAAACCTAAACTTAGAGGTTAATATAAAGTTTCTCAGCTGGATTGACCTGTAAATGCCTTTGTTGATTGTTGACCGAGGTCCCTTGTACCTTCTCCAATAGTCTTGATTTGACTAACAGATGGTTAGTTTTGTGGGAAGTCTATTTTTCATTGGGTCAAAATAAACCCACAGATTTTGTCAGAAAGATAACTATTTAAAACCCTTTCATCTTAATTCAGAGCACCAAGCAGGTAAAAGCTAACACTGAATTTTTACAGGCAAGTTTCCATTTGAACAGCGGGGAATTGCTAGTTCTAATATGTGGTCCAGGAGCCAAAATCCTAGACCTTTCCAATGACCATGCCAAAACAAACTACACAAATATCTAACAGAAGCTGTTTTCTCATAACCGAAGAAGAGGTACAGAAGCTTGCCTTAAGCTAGCCAGATGTGATCTTCTTGGCAGAGAAAAAGTTTAGTGGTAAGAGTATTTTAGATTGGTGCAAAAGTAACTGTGGATTTTTCTATTAAAAATGCAAAAAACAACCTAATGGATTGCCTTACAGAAGAAAAAAATAGCATTTCGCAAGTAACTGAAAACCCTTGGGTTCTGGATTCAAGCATAAGTACTTTACAAAGTCAAATCAAAGAATTAGTAAATGCTGGCTATAACTTGAGGATATCAAGCATCACTCTTCTACACTGGAGTAAATATATATATATATATATATTCATTTTATATATATATATAAAGCTAAATTGAAGAAGTGAAGCCTAAAATTGGAGAATTTTTAAAAGCCAGCCATATATAACGTAGTAGTACCTATTCATTTTGAATTTGGGCCTTTCAAAAAGGAGGGATAGGATTTCTTAACCATAGATACATATATAATGATTCACTGGCTATTTTGTCTTACAGGTTTATAAAATCTCATGATTGATATGCTCAGGTGTAGTCCTCCTAGCTACCTCTTCTGTAGCTTGAATTACTCCAACATACCATTATTTGATGTAGGCTGTGGCTGCTGTAGAAATGGTAGTTGCTGAGTGCCACTGCATAAAAACATATAGAAAGAAAATACAAAATAAACGTTCATGGTTTGTGTTCAGATTTGAAAACCAGCAAACTCATTTAGATAGTTTATAGTTTAGATAAACTCATTTATTTCCTCTTACGATTTTGAATAGGAACCTATTTCCCCTATTATTCTCATGTACCTCATTATGGCTTATCTTCAAGGTAGAATGTCAATAAAAATAGTGAAAATCTGGCCAGTCGTGGTGGTCATACTTGTCATCCTAGCATTTTGGGAGACTGAGGTAGGAGGATGCCTTGAGGCCAGGAATTCAAGACCAGCCTGGCCAATGTAGTGAGACTCTGAATGAATGAAAGAGAGAAAGAAGGAAAGAGAGACAAGAGAAAGAGAGATACAAAGAAAGACAGAGAGAGAGAAAGGGAGAGAAAGAGAGAGAAAGAGGGAAAGAGAGAGGGAAAGAGAAAGAGAGAGAGAGAGAAGACAAAAGACATAGACAAGACAAGGTAGGAAGCTAGCTAACTGGGCGTGGTGGTGCTCCAGAAAGGATTCATGGAGTCCCAGCTACTCCAAAGGCTAAGGAGGGATGATCGCTTGAGCCCAGTAGGTCAAGACTGTGGTGAGCCAATGCACTCCAGCCTGGGTGACAGAGCAAGACCTTGTCTCTTAAAAGAAAATTTTTAAAAAATCTGACAATTTTTCATCCCAAGTTTTACATTCTCCATTTAAATCATTAATATGCTTCCCTAACTTCCCCCCAGGATTTATTATGAGCATAGTCTATTTTTTTATGACTTATGAACTTGATAATTATTAACTGTATTGAATTTTTTCTTCAACTTTTATGTTCAAGGTTACATGTGCAGGTTTGTTACCTAGGTAAATGCGTGCCATAGTGGTTTGCTGCACAGACCATCCCATCACCTAGGTATTAACCCAGCATCCATAAGCTGTTCTTCTTTATGCTCTCCCTCCCTGCACCACACCTCCAACAGGACCCAGTTTGTGCTGTTCCCCTCCATGTGTCAATGTGTTCCCATCATTCACCTCCCTCTGGTCATTGAGAGCATGTGGTGTTTGGTTTTCTATTTCTGTGTTAATTTACTGAAGGCATATCCTGATTACTTTGAAGACAAATTCTACTGAGGCAGGCAGAATCATGGCCACACCTGAAGATGTCAATGTTTTATTTCCCAGAAGCTGCAAATATGTTATGCAAAAAGATTTTGCAGATATGATTAAGTTGAAATTTTATTAGGTTAAGGGCCTTGAGATGTAGAGTTTATCTTGAATCATCTGAGTGGACCTAACATAATCCTAAGGGTGCTTAATAGTGGAAGAGGAAGGCAAAAGAGTAGGTCGGTGAATAAGACAGACTTGACCACTCTGAAGGAAGTGAAAACGAGGCTTTAAAGAAGCAGGGACCATGGGCCAGGGAATGCAAGGGGCCCTATAGGAAACTGAAAAGGCAAGAAAACAAATTCTCCCCTAAAGGCCCCAGAAAGGAATGCAGTTCAGCTGGTACCTTTTGGCCCAGTGAGACTAGTATCATGCTTCTGTCCTACAGAACCAAAGAATGATAAATTTGTGTTGTTTGAAACCACTGAGTCTGATAATTTGTTACAGTAGCAAATATTAATATAGCAACTAAGTAGATGATTTCTTACATTATAGGTGGTCACAAAATACAATCCTTCAGTAGCATGTATTTCTTCCTCTTGCAAGAGTAATTACATTTTAAAAAGCTATCTACTGTTCTAGAATCGCTAATGTCATTGTTTATAAAGTCCTTTAAATGTGTGCATAAAAAAGTAAATGAATAATAAAATGTAAATAAAGGAATACTTTTGCCTAATAAATATAAAGACAAAGAAAATAAAAATCCCAGCAACCTATTTTGTGGATATTAACAAACTGATTGTAAAGTATACATAGAAAAACAAAAGATCCAGAATATGCAAGACAATATTAAGTGAGAAGAACAATGTAGTAGACACTATGTAACTTCAAGAGTTACGACAAAGCTATATTAACTGAGACAGTGTGGTATTGGCGAAAGTCACCAAATACATCAATGAAACAGAGTAAAGCCCAGGTAGTATTTTCCACAAATGGATCTAGAACAACTGGACACCCACATGCAAAAATAAATAAACAATCATCATCTAGAGAAAGACTTCACACCATTCACAAAAATTGACTCAAAATGAATTACAGACCTAAATGTAAAATGTAAAACAATAAAACTCCTAGACATTAATGTAGTAGGAAGTCCAGATGATCTCAGGCATGACAGGGACTTTTTAGATACAATACCAAAGGTGCAATCCATGAAATCATTGATAAGCTAGATTTCATTAAAATTGAGAACATCTGCTTGATATAAGACACTGTCAAGTGAGAAAGACAAGTCAATGACTAGGAGAAAATATTTGCAAGAAACATGTCTGATAAAGAACAGTTATCCAAAATTTTTAAAAAAAAAAAACTCTTAAAACTCAAAAAGAAAATACTTTTAAAATGGGAAAAAGACCTGAACAGACACCTCCCCAAAAAAGACATACAGATGGCAAAAAGGCATATGAAAAGAAGCTCAACATATGTTTTTGGGATATTGCAAATTCAAACCATAATGATACCACTACGTACCTATTAGAATTTTGAAAATTCCAAAACAATAACACCAAGTGCTGGTGAGCACATGGGGCAATAGGAACTCACATTCACTGTGGGTAGGAATGCAGAATGATATAGCAACTTTAGAAGACCCACAGTATTTTACAAATTGAAACATACTCTTACCATACAATTCAGCAATCATGATCCTTGATATTTACCCAAAGTAGCTGAAAACTTATTTCTACACAAAAACCTGCACACAGATGTTCATAGCAACTTTATTCAACATTGCCAAAACCTGGAAGTAACTGAAATGTCCTTCAACAAGTGAATAAATAAACAAATCATGATATACCCAGACCACTGTTCAGCAGTACTAAAAAGAAATGAGCTACTGAGCCACAGAAAGGCATGGAGTTACTTTAAATGCATACTGCTAAACAAAAGAAGCCCAATTTTAAAGGCTACATACTGTGTGATTCCAATTATGTGACATATTGGGAAAAAAAAAAGAACTATGAAGACAGTAAAAAAAAAGAGCAGTGGTTTACAAGGGCTCAGAGGAGCGGGAGGGAAAGAGGGATGACTAGATAGAGCAAAGGGGATTTTTAGGGCAGTGAAACTATTCTGAATGCTGTAATAGTGGTTACATGTCATTCAACAGCTATCAAGACCCACAGGATGTACAATACAGATTGAATCCTAATATAACCTACAGACTCGGTTAATAATGTGTCAAAATAGACTCATCAACTGTAAAAATAAAAATACCACAATGATCCAAAGTGCTAATTATAAAGGAACTGGGGGACTGGTGGGGCATATGCGAACTCTGTATTTGTTGATCAGTTTTTCCATAAACCTAAAATTGTTCAAAAAGTAATAGTGTATTAATTTCTTAAAGCCAAGTAGTATATAAATAGTCTTATAAAAATCCCAAACCATTCAGAAGTATCCAGACTAAAACATTTAAGTACCAAGTGATGCTTTCACACCAATCCTTTCATCCCTGGAGTAAATGCTTTTCACAGTTTGGTATTTATGTTTCCCATCTACTTTTTCTTTATTTTATTAATTTTTTGAGATAGAGTCTTACATGGTCACCCAGGTTGGAGTGCAGGGCACAATCTTGGCTCACTTGGAACCTCTGCCTTCCAGAGTCAGGTGATTCTCCTGCCTCAGCCTCCCACATAGCTGGGATTACAGGCTCCTGCCACCATGCCCAGCTAATTTTTAGTATATTTAGTAGAGACAGGTTTTCATTATGTTGGCCAGGATGGTCTCAAACTCCTGACTTCGTGATCCGCCTGCCTCAGCCTCCCAAAGTGCTGGGATTACAGGCGTGAGCCACTGCGCCCAAGCCCAGTCTGCTTTTTAATATGTTTACTATTACACCTTATCTAAAAAGTGTTTAAACATAAATGGAACCATTTTATAAATATCATTCAGAAATTTGGACAGTTCCTTAAAGCACCTGCTAGTGACTGTGCTGAGCATTATGTGAAAAAAATTCCGAGAAATACATTTCCAAGGCAGGCACTCTACCAACTAACTTGTCTTTCCAGAGCATTGTACAGTGATGGTCACATAGAATGGGCTCTAGAAATGGTTAAGGAGTGGTTGGCAATTAAGTAAGTCAAGATGAAAAGGAATCAGGCCATTAAAATGCTACTACAATGGGGAGATTGAGGAGGGAAGAGCGTTGGAGCACAGGAGATTGAGGGTGCAGGGAGCTATGGTCACGCCATTGGACTCCAGCCTGGGTGACGGAGACCCAATCTTAAAAAAGAAAAAGAAAAAAAGCAAGCAACTATGTGGTCTGACAGTTAAATTCTAGAGAACATCAATCTTTTGTTTACACAGCCAATATGCCAATGGGGTGTCCATTGTGCAGGGAGATTTTTCTTAAGGATTTGAGCTCACATAGCTATACACAACATAGGAATTGTTATCCCCATCAAAGAGGCAAGAAAGCTGGGAGGCATGGAGCTTAAATAACCTGCTCGAGATGACTCCACGTCTTGGAGATGGAATCAAGACTGGAAACCCAGAAAGGTCTCCACATCTCATGGTGCCCCTAAAGGTACCTTCTATGGGTAACAAACACCCAAATGGCCCCTTCCTCATCAGTCCCAAATTGGCCAAAAAGGTCATTTGTCACCAACTGGAACAAGATTCTACCCATATCTCAATCAAAATCATGTTTTCGTTTGTCCCCTCCCTTAAAGCAAATCGCAGTTCCTTATGTGGATTTTTGGAGAAGTACACATCTAGATTTTTTCTTTTAAACACAATCTGGTGCTCAGTTGCTTAGGAAACTAAGTGGGAAGGACTAACACACTTAAGAGAGAGAAAGACAAAGGGGGAATATATAGTAAACCCAGTGTTTATGTGAATTTTATCCACAGAGAATGTAACAAAAGGGAAAAGGAGCTTTTGAGTGGGTTGTGAAATAAGCTATTAAGTCATGCAAATAAATCCAATGTCAATACTTCAGCCTGAGCTGATTAGATGCATGCACTGAAACTCATACTTCATTAGAATTCAAGGCCTCTGGTGTTCTTGGTTTTTCTTGTTGACTTTGGGTTTTTTTGGTTGGAGTGGGGCATTCCTAGAGAAAGCATGCCGGCTTTACGCTAGAATCGCTCATGAAGTAGAGAATCTGTATGCATCAAGGCTTGAAAAAGTACATTATCCCAAGACTTTTTCCTCCATCAGTAGTTTCAGCCTTTGCCACATTTCTGAGCTCTATGCTCAAAAGAAGCATCTTTTCTCCCAGACTCCTTCAACCAACCAGGCAGGGATCCAGCATTCAGATAATTCAGACAGTACACACACTCATGATTTCAAGATGCTGCTGTTGACAGTCATATACCTTAACTTGCAGTGGGTACCAACACAATCAGCCTTTTCTCTAAGAAGCCCATCTTTAGAAGCACTGTAAGATTTTTGCCTGTCTTCTTCAAAACCTTACCTACAGTGCCTAGTACAGGACCTGGCACACATACTAGATATATAACAAGTCATCACTGGTCTGTTATATGAACAAGAAATAATGTTTATGTTTTATGCAACTGCATGGCTGGATCTATTTGTCACCAAAGTGTAACCTCCCCTGCCCAATATGCCATCACTTTATTTCCCATGGCAAGCACAAGATCCTACAGCTCAAGAAACAATTATGCTACATGGCATGCTCTAAATTTTACATGTCACCTCAATTTACTGTAATAATTACATAAGCCAATATTCCCATTTTACAGATGAGATACTGGGGCTTTATAGAAATTAAGTAATCTAGCCACAGTCCCAAAGCTAATAAATGATAGAACCAGGATTTATATCCCACCATTTAGCTGCAAAACATGTTCATTTTTTTCTTTCTAAATTTGTGCTAGGCTGGGCTATCTTCTGACCTAAAGTGAAGTATTGTATATTTGTATCACTCAACTCTCAGACACCAAAGCTTAAGTCAAGAGTCTTTATGACTTATAAAAAACTATTGCCTGAGAGGCCCTGGGTGATACACAGACTCAGCTACAGCAGAAAGAACAGCACTAGCTTGTCATGTTGATAAGATACAAATTAGATGACAGAAATGGACTTTCATGGTAGAAAAATATGGAAAGAACAAGGAAGTCCTCATTTCGGAGTGTCTTCAGGAACACATTAATTAACTAGCTCTTTGCCCAACCTGATTTGGTCTTTAAACTTGCCTCAAGCCAGGTGGAGGGAACAAAAGGCTTCTCTAAGGTCTGTGTCTCCCTCCATACCCCCCCTTTAGGATCTCCTACTCATCAGGCACTGTGCTATACAATGAGTAAAACATAGTGTTTGCTTTTGAAAAATTCTACAATATATGAACAAGTAATTATGATAAAACATGCTAAGTACGATGTTATAGTAATACTGAGAAAAACAGAAAAACTCACTCAGCCACAGCACATTCAAAAGGGCTGTTTAATCCATGCCTAAGTGGAGTAAGGTGGCCAAAAGTTAATGAGGAGAGCAACTCAGAGGGAGCAAATGACACAGCCAGTGGTGTGAAGGCAAAAGCCAGTAGGACGTTGGCAGAGTTCATGGAGTTCAATGGTGCCAGAATGCAAAACAAGAAGCTAGGAGTGGTAAGACACAGCAGGAAAGCCTGACTTACTTATTAAGTTAGCCATGCTGAGCAGCTTGGGCTTCAACTTGACAATGACAAACATATATTTGGCAAGATTAGGCAGAGGACAGGTTGGATATGAAGTGTAGAAAAATCCCCACAGCTGGTGTGGATTTGAATGGAATTGGACAGAAGACCAGGGAGCCAAGTTAGGAAGCTGATGTAGAGTCCCAGCAAAATACAGGAATCTGAGTAAGCTTTATAGTTTTATAAATATAGGAACCTGGACAAGACTAGGAACAGAGAGAGAGGATTGCTTTGACAATGATTCAGAAAGTAAAATATTCAAGAAGGGTGGGAATGGAGTCTACCAAGAAGAAAAACTAGATAAAGGAAAAACAGTAACTTGGAATAAATAATATTAGTGAAATTACTTAGCAATATTAATAATGTTAAGTATGTCTTTGGTAGGCATTACCTTCTGGCTCTCCATTATTCGATATGTGCTCTTTTCTGGGTGGCTTCTTTCACTTAGTGTAATGTTTATAAAAATTCATCCATTTTGTAGCATGTATCAGTACTTTATTACTTTTTTTGCCAGATGATATTCAATTGACAGGATATGCCACATTTTATTTATCCATTCAGAAATTGATAGACATTTGGCTTGTTTCTACTTTTTTTTTTTTTTTTTTTGAGAATCTTGCCTGTTGCCCAGGCTGGAGTACCATGGCATGATCTTGGCTCACTGCAATCTCTGCCTCCCAAGCTCAAGTAATCCTCCCACCTCAGCTTCCCAAGCAGCTGGGACTACGGGCACAGCCACCATGCCCAGCTAATTTTCGTATTTTTTGTAGAGACGAGGTTTCACCATGTTGTCCAGGCTGGTCTTGAACTCCTGAGTGCAGGTGACCCACCCACCTCAGCTTCCCGAAGTGTTGGGATTACAGGCATGAGCAACCGCACCTGGCCCTGTTTCTACCTTTTAGCAAGTATAATATTGCTATGAACATTCATGTACAAGCTTTTAAGTGGACATATGCTTTTATTTGTCTTGGGTATATATCTACAAGTAGAATTGCTGAATTGTATGGCAATTCTTTATCCAACCTTTTGAGGAAATGAGAGATTGTTTTCCAAAGTGGCTATACCACTTTACATTCTCATCAGCAATGTATGTTCAAGTTCCTCTATGTCTTTTCAATTATAGCCATCCTATGAGGTGACGTGGTATCTCATTGTGGTTTTAAATTGTATTTCCCTGATGACTAATGATGCTGAGCATCTTTCTGTGGGCTTATTGGTCAACTGTTATCTTCTTTAGATAAATATTCAGACCTTTGCCCATTTTTAAAATTGGGTTTATTGTTTGGTTACAAAAATGTTTATATATTCTAGATACACGTCTCTTACCAGATATATATGTAAATATTTTATCCCATTATGTGGCGTTTCTTTTCATCTTCTGGTTTTTATCCATGGAAGCACAAATTTTTAATGCTGGTGTCTCTTTCCATTTGTTTCTTGTGCTTAAGGCATCATATCTAAAATAAAACATCACTGCTTAATCCAAGGCCATTTGTTATGCTTACGTTTCCTTCTAAGAGTTTTATAGTTTTGGCCTTTACATTTTGGGCCAAGATTCACTTTGAGATAATCTCTGTATATGAGGTGAGGTAAGGATCCAACTTCATTCTTTTGCATGTGGATACCTGGTTGTCTCAGAATCATTTGTTTAAAAGGTTATTTTTTTAATCACTGAATTGTCTTAGCAACCCTGTTGAAAATCGCTTGACAGTCAACGTGAGTTTATTTCTGGAATCTCAGTTCTATGCCATTGATCTATATTGTTATGTCAGTGCTACACTCTCTTGATCACTGTAGAGTTGTCATGAGTTCTGAAACCAGGAAATCCTCCAACTACTGCTTCAGCTATTCTCTGGGTCCCTTGAACTTCTGCATGATTTTAGGATTATCTTGTCAATTTTTACAAAAGTATCTGCTGAGATTTTGATAGGAATTGCATTTAATCTTTATGGCACTTGACTATTTATGGTATTTTTAATAATAACTCTCCCAATTTGTGAACATAAAATGTCTTGCCATGTATTTAGATATTCTTTAACTTCTTGCAAATATATGTAAACCAACAGTTTACATTTTTCATTGCTTTTAATTTATTGCCAAGTATTTACTCCTTTTGATGCCCTCTAAGTGGAATTTTCTCAATTTCAGTTTCTGATTGTCTATCACAAATATATAGAGATAAAGATGGAATTGGTTTACGTTGTTCTTGTACCCTAAAAACTTGCTTACCTTGTTTACTATTTCTAATACATTTTTGAGTGGACTTAAGATCTACTATATAGAAGATCATGCCATTCATGAATAAATATTTTCTTTTCAAATGTGAATGTATTTTTTTTTTCTTCCCTAATTTCCCTGGTTAGAATTGCCAGACAATGTTGAATGGAAATGGCGAGAGGGGATATCTCTATCTTCTTATCTTAGGGGAAAATTTTTTTTTAACTGTTAAATATGATACAATCATACAAACTGGATTTTTAATAATGCTCTTTATCAGATTAAGAAAGTATATAATTCTATTTTGTTGAGTATTTTTATCATGAAATTTCTTTATTCCACAAAAAGGCTGAATAACCCATTTTTCAAATATTCTGGGTATTGATATAATTGTGTTTTTATCCTCTAGTCTATTGATATGGTATATTATGTTTATTAGTTTTCATATGTTAAACTGATCTTGCATTTCTGGGATAAATTCCACATGGCCATGGTACAAAATATGTTGCTGGATCCAGTTTGCTTGTCTTTCACCAAGGATTTTTATATCTGTATTGAAAAGCTATTGATGTGTAGTTTTCTTGCACTGTAATCCCTGTCTGGTTTGGTTAAGAGGATACTATTGGCCTCATAGAATGTATTGAGAATTTTTGGAGGAGTTTCTGAAAAATTGATATTAATTTTTTAAATGTTTGGTAGAATTGACCAGTGAAGCCATCTGGACCTGGACTTTATTTGTGGGTAGTTTTCTTATTATAAAAACTGTAGGTTCAGTCTTTACTTTTCATGGGTTATTCAGGCTTTATGTTTATGGAATCAGTTTTGTTAGTTTGCATCTTTTTAGGAATTTATCTGTTTTACTCCTGATTTTAATAATAATTTGAGTTTTCTTTCCTGCTTGGTCATTTAAAGTTTTCTCAGTTTTGTTCCTCTTTTGTATCAACTCTGGTTATATTTATTCTATTGTTTTTCTATTCTCTATTTCATTAATTCTGTTCCAACCTTTATTATTTTCTTCCTTTTTGTGTGGTTTACTCTTTTTACAGTTTATTAAGGTAAAACATAGGTTACTGATTTGTTTTTTTAAAAATACAGGTACTTAAGCTATGTTTCCCTCAAAGCACTGTTTTAGTTGCTTTTCGTAAGTTGTTATATTGCATATTCATATTCATTAATCAGAAAATTGTTTCTCATTTTCATTGTGATTTTTAAATTGACTGGTTATTTAGGAGTGTGTTGTTTAATTTCTATGTATTTGTAAGTTTCCAAAAATATTAAATTTTTAATTTCACCTTATTATGGTTAGAGAACGTACTTTATATGATTTCAATCCTTTGAAAATATTGAGGCGTGTTTTATGGCCTAGCATGTGGCATATTTAGAAAATGTTCCATGTACACTTGAGAACAATGAGTATTGAAGGTTTTATCTCTTTCCCTGATATTTATGTTGTCTGCCTCAACTGGTATCACATCCAGCTGTTAATGCTTCACTAATTACTGGATAATCATTGTATTTTTTGAACAATACCCTAGAGGCATAAATTTCTTCACAGTCTGATCCAATTAAATTCAAGGCCCTTTGGGAATTGGTTTTTCAGACCAACTTTTCCTTCCTCCAGAAGGGCTCTCCTACCTGTATCTTTCTCTGATTCTCTCTGATCATCTAGGTAATCTATTGGTTAGCTTGTTGATTTTATAGAGCTCCCAGCCTCCTCTTAATTGCTTATCACCACAATGTCTATTGCTTTGGAGAATGACCTTAGTTAGGCCTGACATTCCCCACACAGTTTCAAATTAAATCAATTCCTATGAGGTTCAGAGTTCTTCTTATGGATGGCCTCTATCCCTAGCAAAATCTGAGCCTGGAACTCCAGAGCTGGCAGGGAGAGTAATACCTATACGTTTTGAGTAGGGGATCGGTTGGAGGTGGGCACCTCTGGCTTTCTTAGCTTGCCTCTCTCAGCATGGAACCTGCCTACGAGTAAGCTGAGGCAAGGGGGACTAGGGCCTCAGTATTCTCAGCCTCCCATTCCTGAGTAGAGCCTCCACCTAATGAGTTGGGGTAGGTAGAAGAAGGTAATTTCTAACCTTTAAGCCCCTCTCACCAAGAACTCATCCTCTGCAGTTTAGGGCAGAGGGGATGAGAAATTCTAGTGACCTGTCCTTCAGTGAGGTACCATACCCCTTGACTGGAAGCTGAGGGGAAAGGGAGCACCATCTCTTTGGCCACATCTGCCCACAGTGGAGGCTGTATCTCACAGAGCTACATGAAAGGATTAGACAGCAGGCTGTGTCTGACATGCCTCATTGTTCTTATGGAGAGTCTTCAGATTTTCTCACATAAGTGCTTTTTATTTGTTATATTCCATTAGAATACTTTCCAGAGACTTTAAATAATGAGTTTCTTTATCATTTCCATCAGTTATGGATGTTTTCTGGGAAATGGTCTGGGGAGCTCCTTATTCTGCCATTCTGGAAACAAAACGCCAAGAAACATCTCTTTAAGCCTCTAAGACTTAGAGTTTGCTTATTATTACAAAAGAGCCTAGTTTAGCATGATGAAAACCATGTCTAGTATTAAAGCAGAATTCAAGTCAACTCAAGGAAAATAAAATCCTTTTCCAACTATTTTTCTCTGACAGGTTTTTGTCCCTTAAAGCAGAGTAGCCATCTCTGGCCAGATTGCAGAATAACATCCTTCCTGTTTTTCTTTTGTCCTTTCTGCTGTCCCCACTTGATTGCTTTAGTACATCTATGTAGACTCCCTCTATTAAGAAGTCCCAAGTTACTGTAGGGTACTTGCAATCTTTGAAACACAGTGCCCATTTAAAGATGACAATCCTAGAATCCTAAAAGCAAAGATACCAAAGAGTTTATTCACTCTAGTATTCCCAGAGCCTGAAACTGTGCCTGGCTACCCTGACGCTTGACAGCTCCTCCCAAAATGTATTTTTTGAATTAAAGTGTCAGGACTTTGCTCCTGTTCCTTTGTTATACTGGCTACCCTGGGGATGAAAGGGTATAGGAAGGTTATTTGTCTTATGTTATCTTTCTGAAAGTGTCCTCCCAGAGACTGGTTCAAACAGGCACCCTACCTGACTCCTATGTTCTAGAGAACTCTAACAATAAAGTATTCCAAGATTCTTCTAGCCAGGAGGTCTCAATTCATTTTTGAAGTTATCTCAGAAACCTAAAAGATGTACTCTGGTATCTTTAACTGATGTGACACAGCTAGTGTGGTTCCCTCAGTTTTATAAATGAAAACCAGTGTGAGAAAGTCAGCCCAAAAGAAGACACTAATGGACAGAAGGCAAATGATTCTGAATGATCAGCCGGTACCCTATTTCCCTAGGCAGACTAAAATGCCTAAGCAATGCCCCAGTTGATCATAAAGAATACACACGTGTCCTCTTATTTAGAGCTGCAAGAATCCACTCTTTCCAAAGCAATCAAAATGCTGTATTAAGGGGACCATGTCTAGAAGCCCTAGAAAATTCCTGAAATAGTAACACACAAAAGAAGTCACTGTACCACCACCACAAGCTTCGCTGGGAGCTAATTTTGCTCTAGAGGCAAGAGACATTTAAACCAGCATTCTTCTTAGCAGTGTCTGCCTACTACGTGAGCCTTAGGCCATCCCTGAGACTCTGCCAGGCCCCTACGCATTCACTTAACACTTATAGTTTAACTTTGCCAGTAAATCCAGCTCATTTAAATCTCTAGCTTTCTCATACTCCCTCTCACCTAAGACTGACCCACCCCTTGTCCTATCTTGACTTCACTCTGGTTTATGCAGAGTAATTAATTCATTGGTTAATTGATGAGTTCAATTAAATCAATGTCTTACTTGAGCCCCTGTTAGGATTCTTTAATCTTTTTGGAAAATTGCCACATGTCAAATTTACTCTCACTTATTCCCAGGTCATAAAAAAGAAAAAAGGCAGCACAGAAAGAACTGGGTAGAAAACAGCTCTCAATCTCTGCCCTCTTGGTATCAGCTTTGAGACACCTGGCCAAGTACAGCCTGTGCTAAGTTTCAAAGAAGAGGCAGATAACTTTGAAGATTCTATTTCACAGGGGACAAAAGATAAAAGTCTCTGTCAAGTTGTCATTAGATGCTTAATGCTATTCTTGGTGGGGAGCTTGAGGCGCCCCTCCTCCTCTGTAGACTTCTAGCAGATTAGGTTTCAGAGCTTTAATTTGAGGAAGGATTTACAGCTGTGAAGAGGTATAATATCATTTTGATTTGGGTTGTACTAGGCTGGGGAAGCCAGATTACATTTGTATGAAACTGTATTAGACGATATGACTGAAACCACCAAAATCAAATAAAGGGAAAAATTTCCAGAGATCCTAAAACAGGAGCCTGCCTTTCCAACACCTGTGCATTGTTTTACTATTATTCTGATTTACATCAAGGGGACCCACACAGAAATGCAGAGGGAGATGGTAACAATGACCATGCTTGCTGGACCTGTTCATTCATCACTCCATCATCAGTCTAGTCCAGGGGCCCATCCCCTAGACCAAGAGGGAAAAAAAGTAACCCTCAGAGAAGTGGGGAAGTTGGCAGGGGGAAGGGAGAGAACTTTATGAAAAATACCCTTCTTTCATCTCTGAAAGCACTGTCTAATTCAGAGTCTCAAAGAAATCCATCAAATTGTCTCACCGGGCCTTGGTCTATCCACCGCCACCATATGCTACCATGTGCATGTGTCGCACGGCATCCCCAGATAATGACTTATGTGGGGAGTATGCCTTTCTTCTACAACAATCTTAATGCTATTTTAAAATCCGACTCTCCTCATTTGCACAGCAAACAATAAATCACTTCGAGTACCACAAAAAAAAAAAACCAGTTTCTTCTGAGATGAAGCACGAATAAAAGAGTTAGCTGTTGTTTGTGCTACACAGCTACACAGAACTGGGCAGACAACCAGCATCTTCTGGTGGGATTTAGAGATGGATACATGAAACACCACGGGTAGGACTCTTCAAATTGAAATTATTTTTGTGTCAGTCTCTAGATTCCACTGGAATGTGTTGTCTTGGCTGGGGAGAATTTGGAAAAGCATGCTGCTTTGTTTTAATCACTACGGCTAAGTTCCAAAAATGGGGGAGAATCATGAAGACAGCCACAGACATCTGCAGGGGTTACCTAGTTCTTAAATGATGGGCTCCTCTAAGAGTGGTTAGTGGTGAAAGAGCAAAGGATGTATGAGAACGATTTTTCTGATTTCTGCCCGGAGTTCTACTCACTCACTCGCTGTAGGGGATAGAAGAACCAGGTTTTCCATAGGAACTACTTTTAGCACATGCTGTGTTTTCATACCTGTACTTCTCTTCTGACCAATAAAACAACTATCTTAGCTCCCAGTTGACATGGGCCCATTACCAAGGGGCACCATGTCTTTTGTTTCTGTAGTAGAGATGACTTGAATACAGAAGAGGTGTTGTAGGAAAGTGCCTCTCTTCCAAATGCTGGCAGATGACAGTTTCTGCAGGGACGTAAAATGGTGACAAAGGCACGGAATATACTTTAGTCCTGACTTCCAGGTCTGGCTCACAAATAAAACTAATCAGATAAAAATGCGGCCAAAATCTGATTGCTCCAAATACCTTGGAGATAATTTTTCTATAACAAGCTAACAGCCATAATTTGTCCCTAATTCCAAAAATCACGAGGATATACTTGTATCTTTATCTTATTCTCAATTAATCAGTTAATCTTAATGTAAATACATTTTCTTAAATTCGATGTCACCGAGGAAAGGCTTAAAAGCTAAAGTTCTCTTTTGAGAATGGATTCCTTTCCCTCACTACCTTCTTAGATAATACAACAGAGGTTATTTCTGGATCCAGAGGAGATGACACAACATAGCTTCTCCAGCCTTTGGGCACTGAGCAAGTTATCCATAATGCAGAACCCTGAAATCTGACACTGAACTCCTTCAGAGGTGGGTACCTTGTGAGCAAGAGAGAACAGAGAAAAAGGGGCAAGGAGGGGAGACCATAAGAACATGTTGTGGACACTTCTTGGGGTGTTAGTTTCCTTCTATGCAAAATCCAAGTATAGATTGCCACAAGCCTGAACGAAAAGTCTGTAAGAAATAAAATAACCTTTAAAGCAATTTAATAAAAAGCAATGTGCCCAAAATATCCTCAAAGAGTTTATTCACCTGCACTAGGGAGGCAATAGTTAGGAATATGAGACGTGAGTCAAACCACCCGATTCCACATCCTGATTGCACCATGAACTAGCTGTGTGCTCTTGAGCAAGTGACTTAATCCCCAGCTTTCCTACATGTGTAAGAGGAATAATGAAAGCTCCATAACTACTGCAAAAGCTAAATCAAATATTATGTGTAAAGCTTTTAGCACAATACCTGCCCCCACAGTAAACACACAATAAATATTAGAAATACAATTAATTGCTATATTTACATATAAAGAGGTAATGTGCACATACTTGGAACATTTCTGACTTGTAAAGCTGCAAAATCATGGACCAAAACAGTTTTAGAAAAGATGGCATTAGGTGATGTCCTTTGGATTTAATATAAGGAGCCAAATAAACCAGTCCAAATTTAGAAAAATCCTTTGAGCTATTCTGTGGTGACTGTGTCTGCCATCACTTGGGAAAAGAAAATGTATGCTTGCATTCTAGAGAGCTGTTAGGAAATGCTAGCTGACCCTTAACAAACCTTCAGCCTCCCCAGGAACACAGTAAGGCAGCTTAATTTGGGCAAGCGAGGAGAAAGCATGAGCCCATACCCAAACACTGCCTCGTTTCCATCTGCGCTATTTAACCACAAGCCACAGCTTTCCTCTGCTGACACCAAGCCCAGCTGCCAGGGAAAGGTTTCAGACCCACAGTGGTATTCCAACAATTTCCAGTTCAGTGGAAATCTGGGGAACACACAGGTTCACAGCATGTGATTTCTTCACATTTCATCAGTTTCCAGGTTTTAAACAATTTTAACCTCCTCTCTGGACACATAGCTGCTGTACTGTAAGTAGAAATCACTGGACTTTGAGTAATATAAGCCTGTTTCACGTTTCTGGGTGGGCATCTCATTGGCACTGTGTCCTTGGCCATGTCCTGACTTCTCTGAGCTTCACTTTCCTCACCTGTAAAATGGGTAAAAGCCAACTTCATTGAGTTCTGGGGACACATGCATGTTTGACAAGTGCCTGCTTAGATGCTGTTAGTCTCAACTCATTTGCTTTCCTGAAATTAAATGGGTTGCCAGTCTACTCTCATACACTTGATAAAAAAAAAAAAAAGAAAAGACAAGACAAGCTTTTCACAAGCTAACTAACTTAACCCGGAGAGGAAGAAAGAAAATTCACCGCTACATAAATTGGCTAGGGGCAAAGCAAGAAGCTGCCCGAGTCGAGCAGTTGGCATCCCACAATTTATTCTTTAATAACTTCTGTAATATTTCTGAGGCACATCAAAGGACAATAACAGCCCAGTGTTGGTAATCCCTCTCACATATAAAAACTTTCATTACAGAGTGTTAAAGGCATCACTCTGCTTGAGAAATCGGAATCAATAGACATTGGCCTTTTTTCTTCTTTTCTAACCTGGGGTAATGGCACCAGCGTTTTCTCTCCGGTAATGCAGTGCTGTGTGCCCAGAGTTTCCTCTGATGCTGCGGACGAGCAGCAAGATGAAAAATCTTTGTGATAAATGAGAAAGAGGAAAGAAGTTTGGGAAAACACCTCTCTGTGTTAGAAACCCGAAGTGTTTCTAATTCACCCTAAATGCTGCTTATGAATATTGACTTAGATATGCATTTAAAAGTCACAGGGATTTGTTTTAACTTGGTTTCTTTTGCATTCCCATATGGAAAATACTTTATTTTACAGACAGAGTCTCACTATATTGCCCAGGCTGGAGTGCAGTGGCTATTCACAGGTATTATCATCATACACAACAGCCTCAAACACCTGGGCTCAAGCAGTCCTCGCACCTCAGCCTCCTAAGTAGCTAGAGCTACAGTATGCACCACCATGCCCAGCCTGTAACAGATTTGAAAAATATTTCCAATAAGCACCCCAAGAGCAGGATGATTTTGGAAAACTGCATCAGATCTTAGGGACACAAACTAAAAAGGCAGTCATTATTTTTCCTTATTATGTATAATGCAATTGTTAGAGTCAGAAATACACAATCACTTGCAGAATTTTAAAATTCAGCCTATTTGTTCCTTGGAAAGATTATTCTAAGTTCTTTAAAAAGCCAGAATCAACACATTTTTCTCTTTAATATGAACATATAAAGATCATAGGCTGCTATAGCATCTCTCTTGTAAACCACATCTTGCCAAAGCCTGTGAATGGACCTTGCCTCCCTTCAATGAGCCACTTAATGGCATTTGGCCAGTTGGCCACTTGCCTCCTTCATAAGCCGTTTTGTTGCACATAAACCCCCCAACCACACTACCCTATCCCCACCTACTACGTGGCTCCATTTGTCATACTTACATAGGGATTTAAAACATCTATTTGCATGTATGCTTGTTATCTGACTTCATATTCTATGCCTAGAAATTCCTGGCCAGTTGTAGACACTCCATAAATATTTGTTGCCTGACTCTTAGTATTTTCTCTTGACAGATAGACTAAAAGCTCAGAGGAGCGAAGCCACTTGCCTAAGACTGCATAGTAAGTGGCCGAGTCAGGATTTCAACTCTGAGCCCATGCTTATGACCTTTAAACAACAGAAAGAACAGCCTCAGGATAAATGTCTAAGAGCCGGGTTGGCAACCTTTTCCCCTAAAGGGGCAGATAGCAAATAGTTCTGCCTTTGTGAGCCACATATATATAGTCTCTTCCATTTTTAGAAAAGAATACTTTAAATATGTAAATCTACTATTAGCTCAAAGAGACATACACACAGGCTACAGTTGAATTTGGTCTTAGTTTGTCAACCCCTACTCAAGGGAATAGGCGCATTATCTACTGGATTCATGAGTTTAACCCAGGCCCAAAAATCCTGTGCAGAATCAATTAAGCTTTGTAGAATGAATGAATTTTACCTCCATCCTCTAGACAACAAGATCCTCAAGGTTAAATAAAGATCAGACTTGGGCACGCCCTGCAGTTAAAATGGTTCACATTCCACAAAAGGGAACTGGATAAATTCCTATGGATGAATACAATGATCAAGAGGAGGAAGAATCCTGATAAGTTCCTATGTAGAAAGCGAAAATAATGCAAGATCAAGAGTGGCAAAACACTAATAAAAGTAGGTTATTCTTTTTCCAATTAAGAGGCTCCCCTATCCCCTGACCCACCCCCTATGAAGTAAGCAGTCATCACCAGAAGTGAGAGGAGAAAAATAACTGCTCTCACCTCGCCAGCATCCTGTGCTCCTGCCCTGCTGAGACTGTCTTTTGGCTACTACATAAAAAGCCAAAATAGTGAGTCCTTCACAGCATGGGGATACTTTTAGCTGTTGGACACGGAGAAGTTTTCTCTTGGTCTTTTATTCAGTCATTCACAGAAAGGGACATCCTGTGACCTCATTTTCACTCTAAAGCAACAGAGAAAGCCAAGGGGCTTCCTGACTCTGGGTTCTATAGAAACCCTGGTTTGATGGCACATTTCTCCTCCTCTGAGGCCAAGTCATGGAGGGTGGAGGGGTTATTCCATTTCCAGGATGAGTGGATCTCCTTGGGAAGCAACTGCTGTCTGGGAATCCTGGCAGCACCAGGGGTAGACAGAAGAGAAGCTCAATCCTCTGAGCCACCGAAAAAGACTCCCTTTCATTAAAACTAGTTCTCAAGGGGAAGGTGCTTAGGGGAAAAGAAATGTGACTCAGCCAAATGCTTATGACATTTGGATGGGAGACATCTCAGTATGGCCACTTTGATAGCACCATTTTGAAGCAGTCATTTTGACTGTGGTATGAACCTACTGGGAATTTTTTTTTTTTTTTGAGTCGGAGTTTCGCTCTTGTTACCCAGGCTGTAGTGCAATGGCATGATCTCGGCTCACCACAACCTCTGCCTCCTGGGTTCAAGCAATTCTCCTGCCTCAGCCTCCCGAGTAGCTGGGACTACAGGCACACACCACCATGCCCAGCTAATTTATTTTTTGTATTTTTTAGTAGAGACGGGGTTTCACCATGTTGACCAGGATGGTCTTGATCTCTGGACCTCGTGATCCACCTGCCTCAGCCTCCCAAAGGCTACTGGGAATTTTAGTAGAAGATAGAGAATTACCTAAGTAAATGCTTTTTTATAAAAATAATTTGTATTTGCCAGTTTGTCTTTCGTGTCTCCCCTTAAAGATATGGGCTATTCCTGTCTTGTACCATTGCATCTCTAATGCCCAACATGGTACCTCACATATAGGAAGGGTATGATATGTATTAAAAAAAACAACTACTATGACCATCACTACTATTGCTTACATTAAGTACACAACAATTTGGTGAAAAAATGAACTGGTACCATCATTACTACCATATTGCCACAGTTACTATTATCACCACCATTATTCCTATTGGCTCTCTATTGTAAAGCCACTTGGGCAAGCGTTATGCCTAGATTATTTTAATTACCATTCCCATTTCATAGATGGGAACACTGAGACACAGGGAAGTATCCTAAAATATACCTAAGGTATGTGGTAAAAAATTGAACTGTGTCATTATTACTGGTCTTGTTGTATGTAAATTTTCAGTGTCGCAAAAGAAATAGCACTTGAATATAAATTTTCTCAGCAAGGTAATTTTTACTTCTATAGATTCTATAGAAGAGTACATCGCACAGATGGAGAATGGTGAGTGCATACTTGAACAAGGGAGGGGAATAGGGTTCTTATCCCTGACATAGGCAGCCCCTACTGCTGTGTCTTTCCCCTATTGGCTAGGGTTGGACCACACAGTTGAAGCTAATTCCAAATGGCTATTTTAAAGTGAGCAGGGGTATGAGCCACATTGGTGGGGTGAACAGTTTGGTGGGAAGGACAGTTACAGAACAGGTAACTAAAGGTGACTCAAGTCAAAGCAGGTGACCAGGAGAACAGATGTGAACTACCCATTAGAACTGGAAGGAAAGTTATTTACCAAAACTAGGGGTAAGGGGGCAAAAAGAACCAAGAAGTTAAACTTTAAATTGGAGAACAAAGAACACAGAAGCGGAACATGCTGATACATTGGTTATTTGGAGAGGATCTCAAAATTCTTTGTACTTAACAATTTACAGGCTAAAACCTTTGAAGAGAAATTTATTATATCCTACACTGTCAAGTAAACTGGGAGAAATGAATAGGCTGAGAGATAAGGATAAGATTGTACTTAGTGCCTCTATTTTGGACTTTTAAGCATTTCTTTTCATTGAAAGGGATGAGGGATCTTTAAAGAAATGACTCATTCCAGATCTGCTCCAGGAAATAGACATGATGAATTGGCAAAGTTTGTTGTGGAAAGCTATCAAAATCTACTAGAGTAATGTCAAAAGGACTTGGAGCTAACTTGAAAGGGGCTCCCACTGGCCAAGACAAATCAATTTCAATAAAAACAATGAAAGTAGTAGAATGAAATAGATCAAATACATATAAATCCAAGCATTTCTTAAGAGTAAAAATCATTGGTCACCCTTAGAAGTTGCCAGGACACCAATTTATCGATTTAGAAAATATAAACAAAAAGAAACTAAGGGAAATTAAACACTTATTTTGCCTTTCCTGTATGAACAATCTTTTAAAGTAACCACACAGAACTGAAGGAACATTTTTCCTTATAGAGGAATCACAGCTAATAAAAGCAGGATGAATGACAGATTTAGAAAATCACCATTTCACAGCTCTTAATAAAATAATGGGTCTAGGCAACCACCATTCATAGCTGCAAAATCGTTGCCTTCGAACTTGATGGGAAACTTGATATTTAAGGCATCAGACTGGTAACACGTGACTCTATGATCAATCCTAACCTAACTGAAAGTGGAATAATTGTACATTACATCAGTGGTTCCCATACTTTGTAGCACATTAGAATCACTTGGGGAACTCTTAAAAATCCTGATGTTCAGATCATGTACCAAATCAATCAAGTCACAATGTCTGGAGTAAAAACGTTAGTAATTCTAATTTGAGATGCTTTAGGTGATTCCACTGTGGAGCAAAGTTCGGGAACCATTTCATTTTATGGCTCATGATGTGATGCTCCCTATCATATATTAATGTTCCTATCACAGGGTGATATATTAACCTCATATGATGTGTAATCTTTAGATAAAACTAAATATTTATCAGAAACAGAAGATAAACACATTTAAGAATGACTACAAAAATACCAATCAGAAATCCAGTGTGTGAAGTATTTAAAGAGGGTGTGAATCACTCATCTTTTCAACAAACAAATGGCATTTTTTAAAAAATGGTGTGTAGGGGGTGGGGATGGAGGGTTTTTCTTAAAACATGACTGGAAAAGTTATGCTTCTAGCTATGAATAACTTCATACATCAGACTAATCCTCCTGCAGAAAATTGTGATAGCTGCATAAATTTAAAAAAAAAAAAAAGGTGAGCTGTTCAAAAGCATTGGAGAACTACGATGGCATGCAGGATTCAAGCCTCCTAGATGCTTCAGGGAAAGAAAGCCCACTGAGGTGAGCTCTATGTTTAAGCAACTTCGTGTCCTAAGGGCATTTGCAGATTTGGATTGTCTGGGAATAAAACAAGTAGAAAGCAGTGGCTAGAGCTTGAAGCAGTTTCTGAGCTAGAGAGAGAAATCTGGAAGTCAGGGGCTATAGAAGCAGCAGCAAGGACTTAAGGGATGAAGAGTTGTGAAAATGGTGAACCACAGAGAAGTGAGCCCAATACTCCCAATGTAATTTCCCCTTGAGACATTTTCAAATTCCTAAACTGCAAATGTACGAAGCAGAGACCAAGAAACTAAGCAAAAATCAGTGCTAAAAGACCAGAAACTAAGGAGCCATTTCATCAGTCTAACAGTGTTGGAGAGACAAACAAAATTGCAGTTTAGAACCTACTAAGGACACAGGACCATCGTAAACACCCCAGACTTTCATTTGAGAAACTCAAAGGGCTTGAGTTGTCAGGGCAAACCACAAATAGATCAGGGAGTTGGAAAAGTGTCGTTTCTGGAATAAATCAATATACTGTATCCACCTGCAAGAATGTTAACATCTCTCTGCAAGAAGATAAATTCCACATTAAAGAAAACACTAAAAGGAACTAAAGGAGGTTATTTGGGCAGAATAAAAGTTTCCCAGATGAAAGCATAGAAGAAAGAGTACTAGGTAAATTGGGGTAAGTACCACTCTAAGGTTTTAAACAAGAGAAGTGAAAATATGTCCACACAAATATCTATACATAAGCAGCTTTATTCATAATAATCTAAACTTGTAATCAACCCATATGTAAACCAACTGAATGGATACACAAATGTGGAATAACCATACAATGGAATGCTATTCTGTAATAAGAAGGAACACTAACACATGCAACCACCATTCTCCAAGTCATTATGTTCACTAAAGGAAGTCAGACACAAGGGAGTTCATATTATGAGTCAATTCATTAAAAATTCCAGAAAATGCAAAATAACTGCTTAGTAACAGAAAATAAAATCGGTGGTTGCCTGAGAGCTGGGAGCGACAGGAGGAAATGTCCACAGTGTGGTACAAGGAAAGTTTTAGGGGTGGCAGAAATGTTCTGTATCTTGATTCTGCTGATGGACTTATGGGTGTATCCCTCTTAAAACTCACTGAACTATAAATTTTACATGGGCACAGTTTATTATATACCAATTATATCCCCAGTAAGTCTTTTCCCAGAAGACAGCTGAAATTACCCAAAGACAGATCAGAAAGATAACATGCTGTATTATTCAATTTGTATAAAGTTCAAAACAGATAAAACCAATCTATGATTATTAACATAGTGCCTATCTTGGGGGCAGGTGTTCACTTAGTGACCAGGAAACTTCTGGATGCTAGTGATATTTTCTACATCTGTGAGAAGTACTTACATAGAATGTTTATTTCAGAAACATTTATTGAGCTACACACTTAAAATGTGTGCACTTTTGCTGTTTTTGTTATACTTCAATAAGAAAATTTAAAGATGAAGGATTGGTAGAAATTAAAGGAAACCTAAGAGACACAGCAACCAAAGGCAATGCATGGATGTCCTATGGCTTAAGATTTTAAAAACTCAGCTGAAAAAAATGTGAGGAAATGAATGAAAATCAAACATGGACTATTTCTCATATATTCAAGAATGCTTGCTTGTTTTATTTCATGTACTGTGGTTACATTTAAAGTCCTTATCTGCTAAATAAACACACTAAAGTATTTATAGGTGAAATAATTGAATAGGATTTGCTTTAAACATCAGCAAAAAAAGAAAAGAAAGAAAAACACAGGCCAGGTGGAGTGGCGCACACCTGTAATCCTAGAACTCTGCGATGCCAAGGCAAGTGAATCACCTGATGCCAGGAGTTTGAGACCAACCTGACCAATATGGTGAAACCCCATCTCTACCAAAAATACAAAAAATTTAGCCAGGTATGGTGGCAGGCACTGGTAATCCCAGCTATTCAGGAAGCTGAGGCAGGAGAATTCCTTGAAACTGGGAAGTGGAGGTTGCCATGAGCCAAGGTCGCACCATTGCACTCCATTCTGAGAAACAAGAGTAAAACTCCATTTCAAAATAAAAGAAAAACACATGTGCTCAAAGATAGGTTGATCATCGTGGAAGTTGAATGACAGATGCATGAGAATCCATAACATTCTCTTGAATTTTGCATATACGTAACAATATTTTTACAAAGCAAAAATACAATTCAAGTGAAGGTGAGGTTCAAGGATGAGGTAGAGGGCCGGAGAGGGGGTGAAGACATCTATTATGCCTACGACCTATATTCTGTTCTTTGGACTTTGAAGATTAAAATGTCCACAGCATCAAAATGGCTATGTCAAAAAGTCCTGCTTCAGAATACACATGGCAAGAGATTTCTCAGGGACCCAGAAACATGACAAGCATGAAAAGAAAGAAATTTAAGAGAGTCCAATTAGGTCCTGAATGACAGCCAGACAGATATATTATGACAAACAGTGCCCTTCCTTTCTCCAGAGACTGATCTATTTTGAGCCCAAAGAAAAGAAAGTGAGCTTGTATAATCCTGGGAATTTCACCTTCCTCCTTCTTGTCCCTAGTTATCTCAATCTGAAGCCTATTCAGGTTATGGAAGGGAGAGAGTAACAGCAGAGAATAATGGCAGCAAAAAAAAAAGATTCTGATGGTATCAGTTGAATCCCAGCAGGACACAGATGTCATACTTAGCTGAAACTTTGAGACATGAACTATTTTCAGAGGTGGAGGTTGGGTTACAAGGTAAGGATTTGAAGCACCTGGGACTAGCTACAGCAGAATGTCTTAGTATCCTGGGCCTAAAAAAGCAAAGAAAGAGAACATGTTATCAGAGCCTGGTGAGGTAAAGGTGGGTGGAGTGGGGGGTGGTGGTGTGGGACAACTATTGCCACTGCTGCAGCCTTGAAGGGATGTACACCCTGCAAAACATGATAAGAAAGACTTTCATGGGAGTAAATATCCCCCACCCGTCTCTCTGTCCATTGCCTGATCTCTTTCCAGGACCTCCCATTGACCGAGCCAAACTGGAAGTCAGAGTAATGGAAGCCCAGGTGATACAATCAACCTCCTGAGTCAACAAGTAGGGTAGACAAGGTTGCCTAACAGACTAGGAAGGTGGGAGACGGAGAATTACCAGCACACACCCGCAAAGGGTAATTTACACCACACGGGAATAGGTAAAATCTTCAAAACCAGTTAGTTAGAACTGATGGCCATTTGGCAAAATCTAATTCATTCAGACCCATGGTTGCAGATCCCTAATTTAAACTGAACTGAGTATTTCTAAGCATTTCACAAGAGGCCTGAGGACAATGTCTAGTCTCCTTTGGACTCTTATGTACACAAAAGCCACAGACCAGGATCATCACTTTCTATACGAGGTAGTGTCTTTTGATAGCTGTATTATAGGTGCCTCTGTGAAAACTGAGACAAGACCACCATTCTGACATCCTATTACCTACATCACACATGTATATATGTGTGTATGTGATATTTCATTATACAGTTTCTGCAACAACTTTAAATAGTTGAGAGTGTCATAAGAGCCACAGCACTCCCCAGTTCAATTATAACCTCCAACTCTCACTGTTCACTGCTGATTTGGTTATAAATGACTTCACAACCAAAAGCTTACCTTGAGAATTTTTCAATCCATATGTTCCCAGACTCAAATAAATAAAACCTACTTGAAATGTGTGGACTTAAAATAGTCTTCAACACATTCCTCACACATTAAATTACTCTCAAATAACTAGCTATTGGTGACATTCCTCATAGTGCCCTAGATTTTCAACTTTTGCAAGAGCCCAGATGGTCAGAAAAAGCTTTACCAAATTTGGTTGTTTTTAATGGCAGGATTTTAAATATTCTTTTAACAATCGTCTCAGAGTTGCATTTAAAGACTACTTAGCAGTATTTGCAACTAGGAGAACAGATAATTACCAGAGTAAACTAGCAAATTCCCACTGCTTATAACCTGAAAAGGGAAGTAATGCATGATCAAGAATGTAAAAAATTACTTATATATGTATATATACACACATTCTAAAATCATCGACTGAGCAAAATGGCATTAAATCTGGTTAATTCTGCCAATGTCCATTTGAAAAAGAACTGTGTAAATTAACTATGAGAGAATTTTTTCTTAGACAAGTCAGATCCCTAATCATATCATCCTTTATATAGGACTGTCAAAAATAAAACATTTTGGATCTATTCACAATAAAATATGACATTTTCAGATTGAATTTCATACAATATTTTTTTTATCCATTACACTCACAGATCAAAAGTGACTAGATTCATCGGCCAAAAAGAGTTGCTAAGAACTTTATAAAAATAACAATTCTGATTTTTTTGGGGGGTGGGGGCAACTTATTTATGATGAGGGGAGTTAGAAAAAAATGAAAAAGTTTTTTTTAAAAAAGCATCCTGGCCGGGCACGGTAGCTCACGCTGGTAATCCCAGTACTTTGGGAGGCTGAGGTGGGCGGATCATGAGGTCAAGAGATCGAGACCATCCTGGCCAACATGGTGAAACCCCATCTCTACTAAAAGCACAAAATATTAGCCAGGTGTGGTAGTGGGTGCCTGTAGTCCCAGCTACTCAGGAGGCTGAGGAAGGAGAATTGCTTGAAACCGGAAAACAGAAGTTGCAATGAGCAGAATCGTGTCACTGCACTCCAGCCTGGTGATAGAGCAGGACTCTGTCTCTAAAAAAAAAAAAAAAAGAAAGAAAGAAAAAGAACGTTACCAGTATTATAAGAGAACAGAGTTGAAATGGCGTTACTCATAGTAATTGGTTCTAAGTGTAAAAGTAGAGGGAGGAAAACTGTCAAGAAACTATTTCACTCTCTTCACCTGGCCTTAGTTCAAATCAAAACACTTTTCCCACCTGCATTACTTCAAACAATTTACCAGAAAAGGAAGAGAAAATGTGTAGTAAGTAACCCAGAGCACATAGAGCGAAACTGCAATGTTATCATTCCGCAATTACAATGCTCTAGTTTATTTTTAAAATAGCTCAGAATTGGCAATGCTCAAGAAGTGGTCCTAAATACAGCAAGAGAGCTCTTCATTTAATACAATACAGATTGTACCTAACAGCTTCCTCTGCTACTTTATATCTTTCTTTCATATCCCTACATAGCCCTCCAAAGAAATACACCTTTAGCAATGAACACTAGGAAAACATATCCTTGTGGAAAGACATGGAAGAGAGTCTACTCTCTTTACTTTCTTTAGCATAAGGCAGAAAATATTTCTTGCATGGTAGCCATCCAATACCTAAGCACTTTTAAATACAGCAGGTAAGTTCATGTTTTTTGGAAGAGTAGGAGTTAAAAGCAACGCAGAAAGTCATACTAGGGTCAGAAACTAGATTTTTCTCCAAAGTTAAAGCTTTTAGATGGAAGGTCCTGAAATTCTGAAGAGCCTCAGAGATAAGGAAACCATGTTGCAAATGTGAAAATGAGATTTAGAGAGATGAAGTGACCTGCCCAAGGCTTTTAGAAAGAAGAGACTCCGCTACTGGAGGCTCTCAAGTCCAGGATTCTTTCCACTTAACCACGTTGTCCCTGGTTGTCCTCTCCGCTGCACCTTGATCTGACAAATGCTCAAAGCATTACTTAAAATAGTACCCTACTCAAAATAACAAGGGCTTGCCAAAAGAAGAAAAACGCTTTGAAATACAGATTCCAATTAACTGCCTCTGGTTGCTGGATAACTCTTCAAGTCTCCCAGAAACTGATTCCAGCAGTATGTTATTTATTTATAACCAACCTGTGTTCCAAAAATAACTTGATACGTTTTACAGAAATATGTAGAACACATACAATGCAGAAAATTATTGCAAAGGAGAAAAAGGGATGGGAAAAGCTAGCCTATTAAAAGTGCTCCTAGTAGGATATCATGGAGAGAGAAAGAAAGCCTCAATATTCTAAAAGTAATCTCCGGAATTCATACACCAAGAAAGCAATTTACATATGTGGTGGTTTAACAGCAAATATTATAATCAATGCAATAATAGCAACCCAGCAGAAATACATTGTGAGTTGAAATAAAATGTTAACAAGAGTTTGCGGGGAGGGATAAAACACGAAATTCCTGATAGTATCTCAATATGCAGGGTCTGGACTTCTGAAGTAGGTCACTCCTAAGCCTTCAAGCTTAGGAAAGAAAAGGAAAAAATGAGAGCACAGAGGAGAGATGGGAGGACAGTGGGGTTGGGGGTTGGGGAGTGGGTGGAGGGAGCCACTACAGATTGATGTCAACCTAGGAATCATTTTGTCAAAGAACTCAAAATTTATCAGGTAATTGGAAGCTCAAATTCATATGTCACCTGGATTCAATTGTGCTTTTGTTATGTTATAATGCAATAAAGTGTAAATAAATTGTCTCGGATTTTAAAATTAGAGCCCAATTACCTGTGTAAGGGAATCATAAATCCAACTTGTATTTTTCTAACAGGGTTAACAGCTCATGATGCCAGCTTAAACTCAGGAAAATCAATGGTCTGGACTTGAGAACAATTGTACGTGGTACGTTATCTCCCTGCTCTAGTGGAGCAGGTGGACAGTCTAGGAGCCGGGGGTGAAGGATTTGGGGTAGGGAGAAGCCTAAAGCAAAGCAAACAAATACAACATGAAATATTGCGAAAACGCTAACTACATGGCAGCTACATCAGAAATGGGGGCACTTACGTATAGTAGACAGTGAAAACCTTGAAGCCTGTTACTTGATGAAGCATCTCAGGAACAAAGACAAGACAATCTTTTTTGCTTTTCTCGTTCTGCAAAAATTCTCCAGGGCTAACAGAGCTAACACGACACAACATGCTAACAAAGGAGCGAGTCAGAACTCCTACTAACACCTCCCAAACTGGACCTTTCTAAAGGCGTCTGCGCCTGCCTTAAGTCAGAGACGCCCTTCTCAGCTGCAGCTAGTTGGCCCCCTCTTTAGTTGGAAACATCTGAGGTTCACTCAGTGATAAGGAGCATGTGGAGGAATAAAGCTGTGGCAGTGACGGAAGAATAAATAGTCCAACTTTTATGGAGGGCAGTTAGCATTGGGTATGCGTGTGTTTATGTGTGTGTGTGTGTGTGTGTGTGTGTGTATATATATATATATATACACACACACACACCTACAGATACACACATATATGTTATACATTTTTGACATAGAAATTCTATTTTCATAAAATTTTCCTTGAGAAATGATTGAAGAACAGTGCAAAGATAAACATACAACGTTCTTTATTGCAGCATTGCTTCTAAGAACCAAAGTTGCACACAGACTAGAAGTCAGTCAAAGGAGGTGATCCAAGCCAACTGTAATACATTTCACCCATACAATGTAATACTATCCTGAAATTATAAATGATGATGTCAAATTCTGTGGACATGATATGTTGTCAAATAAAACAACAAAATAGCATTACTGGATGTATCAATTGTGTGAGTGTGTGTGTGTGTGCGTGTATGTGTGTGTGTGTGTGTGTGAATAGGAAAGTGTGGGAGAAAATCCCCTGCATATTAATCAAGCTTATTGCTGTTACAGCAGGATAAGTGATACTTTTTTATATTTTTCCGTTGTGTTGGATTTGTTAACTTTAATTTTTATAAAACAGTCAGGTATTACTTTTATAATCTGGAAAAATAAATGAGCAATTTCCATTTTGGATCTTTAATACAGTAGGAAGGATAGCAGGGTAGCAGCAGTCATTGGGAAAAGCAGACATCAACCAGGGCCTACAAAGCTTTCACTCCACAAAGCACCAGCCACTGTCCCATAATGGCTTGGTTTTTACAGAAAATTCCACCAACTGGGTACATCTCGAAGACGGGAAACAAATGCACCAAAATTAATCATTGTAGAACTTATCTTTATGTTCTGTGGGCCAGAAGACTCAGTCTACACTGTGCTTCTGAGAGCAAATAGTGTCCTTTCTAGGCCTAAAATCCAGTGTGTCTTTTATTTTGGGCTTGTGGTACCTCTGTTGTCTCACTGTTCAAGTGGATGTAAAAGTATTAATTCAAAAAGCCCATGTTCTCTGCTTAAAAAGCACAGAAATTGTCAACAAAACATGCTATTAGAACACATGCCTCTCACTCAATCATTTCTGTATCTTCATTTCATTTGGTCTGTTTCAGAGTAAGGAATCTGCAATGTCAGAGTAAGAGACCTGAGAGGACCTTAGAGATCATCCAATTCAGAGCCCTCCTTTTGCACGAGAGAAAGCCCAGACCAGTCATCAAGTGAGCAAGCTGGGACTAAAACAGAGGGTCTGGCAGTCAGTCCACCGTTTATCATTTCAGCTCTAACTCCTTTCAAGACATAGCTGTAGCTTCCCCTTCCTGGAGAATCTGAATATTCCTTTAGCTAATGTTGAAATAAATCAGACTTTGACATCTGATGTGAAATACAGAGAGAAAAAGGAAGCAAATCTAACCCAGGTACCAGTTAGCTTTTCCAAATGCATGAGAAATACTTTGATGGAAAACACTACATATACTACTTTATGCAGTCGACTTTTGCTTCTGTGATAGAAAAGGTAAAAAGTTCAGGGAAAAAAGCTACGTGGGTCATTTGGTGATGTTTTTAAAAGGTTTACTTTCAAAGGCACATAATTTAAAGTGTTTTTCTTTTTCTTCTATCAAAACCAAACATAGTTACTGTAAAACATCTGAAAAATGCAACAAAATGTTAACAAGCAAAAAAAAAGAAAACATCTCACACAAAACAGCCAACAAAAGACAACCACAGTTAAAATGTTTCTATAGTTTCTTCTAGGTTTTGTTCTTTTTGGAATGGTTGACAACTTCAAACATATACCATTTCCAAGTTTTGTTTTGTTTTTTTACTTAAATTATACCTAAGCATTTTACAAATTCATTAAAAACTCTTTAAAAACATTATTTAATGTATGAACAATATTCCATGGTATAGATATAACAAATTTTAAGTTTTTTCTTTAGGTATGTCATTTAGGGTTTTTCTATTACACATAATGCTATAATGAGCATTGTAAGAAATCCATCTTAATCTTAATTTCTGATTATTTTCTTGTTTTAAGTTCCTAAAATGAGGAATTGCCAGATTAAATACTATGAGCATTTTAAATTACCAGAAAGTTTATCACAAATTTTGTTGTTCCTACCAAAAGTACATAGAGGCACCTATTTTATAATCCTTTTTCCAGTAAAAAGTATTTTAATTTTACAGGTGACATAAATTAAAATTCAAACTAAATTATTTTAATTTATCTTTATTCTTGAAAAATTCTGTATACCCACTGGCCATTGTGTTTCACCTTTGGCAGGTCTACTCTTCAGGTCTTGGCTCATTTATTTACTGAGAAAAAAGGAAAGCATTTTGATAGATCCAATCTTTTTTTTTCAATAAATAAATAATGAGTTTTTAAAATAAATAACCTTGCTTACTTCACTAAAGCTTAGGAAACAAAAACTTCTGGCCTGATCAGGTGGAGGCTGTAGAAAAAAAGAGCAGAACACACTTTTTTTCTAAGTATATTTTGTATAAGATTTATCTAATTAATGAAATGTTCCTGCAACTTTCTGCATCTGTCATTCCAAGCATCAGATTAACAAATGGTTGACATAAAAATGAAGAGTTACATGATATTTCTTTGGCATGTGGCGTATAAAAATCATAAACTCTCTCTCTTTAAAAACAGTGTACTGGGTCACATTGGTCCACTGAGCAAACCTATTTACTTCCTTTCCCACCCAAAGTACTTTCTAAATGATACTAAAGAAATATAAAAGTGCAAACTCATAACCACAAAGAGAATGGGAAGAAGCCGTTAGAAGATGAATGATTTGAATAAAAGTCTGTTGACTTCTGAACCACAGCAAAGGAAACCACAGCCTGAAAGGGGGTTGCAGCAAAGGAGGGCCGACCTGCTTGATTATTCCAGAAAGAATCAGACCTCAGAAATAGCAGGTACAACACAGGATGGAAGAGATTGGTGGGGATGAAAAGGGGGGTATTAATTATAGGTCAGGATGTATATGTAACTTTGACCACCTTTCATCCTGTCTCTCCATGTGGACTAGCCTGAGGCCAAGAACCAGCATCAAGGCAATGAAAAAGTGCCTGGGGAGAACCAGGACAGTTATCATTAGTGTTAAAACCTCATTCTAGGCTGGGCATGGTAGTTCACGCCTGTCATCCCAGCACTTTGGGAGACCTAGGCAGGCGGAACACTTGAGGTCAGGAGT
This sequence comes from Cheracebus regulus, assembly GCA_963574635.1. Classification (NCBI taxonomy): domain Eukaryota; kingdom Metazoa; phylum Chordata; class Mammalia; order Primates; family Pitheciidae; genus Cheracebus; species Cheracebus regulus. The sequence goes on along the minus strand of CAUYQU010088535.1, from coordinate 9,552 downwards.
TTGAGACCAGTCTGGCCAACATGGTGAAACCCGTCTCTACTAAAAATACAAAAAGTAGCTGGGTGTGGTGGCAGGTGCCCGTAATCATAGCTACTTGGGAGATTGAGGCGGGAGAATTGCTTGAACCTGGGAGGCAGAGGTTGCAGTGAGCCAAGATTGCACCACTGCACTCCAGTCTGGGTGACAGAGTGAAACTCCATCTCAAACCCCTCCCCCCAAAAAAACCTTACTCTAGCACACTGAGATCCCCCAGTTCCCATACACACACCCTAAACTGAAACTCTTCAAGCTTGTCATTCACAAGTCCCACCCACAGACCCCACCAATAGCCTTCTTATTGCCTCATTCTTTCACACACACCATAGATCACCAGAAATTTAATATGATAAGCAAGTCTACTACAGAATAGAAAAATAAGCAAGTAAAACAACAGAAAACATGATATCAGAGAAAACAGTTGAGGGGAAAGATACAAACTTTAAAAATGAAATCTAGTTAATATCCTTAAGAAAGATTTGAGGAGATTTGGTAATTGCAAAACAAAAACAGTGTTCTATTAAAAGGAATAATCAGATAAGAAAGATCTCTTTGGAATTATATGACTGCTTAAATAAAAAATTCAATAGAAAATTTGGAGGCAAAGTTGGAAAAAATCTCCTAGACTATAGAACAAATACAGAAATAAGTGAGAAAAAATTAAGATATGTAGATAGACAATCCAGGAGGTCTAGGATGACTCACAGAATTTTCACAATAGGAAAAAAAGAAACTGGAGTGCAGGAAATTATCGAATAGATTATATTAGAAAATTTCCCAGAGTTAAAGGGAAATATGAATGTTCAAAGTATAGGAATCTACTCAATACCAAGAAGAATTAACTGTGAAGTGGTAGAAGAATGAAATTCCTAACAACTTCCTGAAAAGTTAAAAAAAAAGAAAAAAAGAAAAAAAGAAGGTGGCCTACAAAATAAGTAAGAATTGGAGTAGCATCAGACTTAGCAGCAGGATTGGCTACTAAAAGACGAGGAAAACGATTTTCAACAGAGAAGTCTATACCCAAACTATCAATTGTGTTTTGAGGGCAAAATAAAAAATTCTAAACCTGCAAGGATGCAGAAAGTTTACCTCCCATTCACCCTGATATGGTTTGCATATTTGTTCCTGCCCAAATCTCATCAAAATATAATCCCCAGTGCTGGAAGTGGGGCCTGGTGGAAGATGTGTGGATCATGGGGACAGATCCCTCTTTAATAGCTTGGGCTATCTCCTTGGTGACAAGTGAGCTATTGCTCTGAGTACACATGTGTGTGTAGCACCTTGCTTCCCCACTCTCTCCCTCTTCTCCTGTCTTTGCCACGTTATGTGCCTACTTCCCCTTCCCCTTCTACCATAATTGTAAGCTTCCTGAGGCCTCTCTAGAAGCCGAGCAGACGCCAGCATCATGCTTCCTGCAAAGCCTGTAGAATTGAACCATGAGCCAATTAAATCTCTTTTCTTTATAAATTACCCTGTCTCAGGTATTTCTTTATAGCAATGTAAAAATGGCCTAATAGGCATCCTTTCTTAGAAAGTTAATAGCAAAATCAGAAGGCAAATTAGAAAAGAAAGAAAACCCACTGGATCCAGCAAACAGCAACTCCAACCCTGGAGAGCAAGGGGCACATCTCAGGATGACTCAACACAGCATGTCTAGGAGAGCAACCTGTCCAAATGGGAGCAAAATGGAGGCCTATAAGAGACAGAACCAACAGAACAGAGTGTAATTATGAGCTTGAAAAAAACTTGAAGATATGATTGAGGTATATACTAAGTAAAGGCAACAGGACATCAGAAATTCCAGCAAAAATAAACAAAAATAACTTTATAAGGAACACTTGAAATATATATTACAGAAACTAAAAGGTGGAATGATTTTGATAAAACGATTTAAAGGAAGAGAATCCATTTGAAGCTGACTCTAGACTCAATCTCCTTTGAGTATCACAGGAATTGTGACAGAGACCATGTGGGTCAGCACTAAATAATTTAGGAAAATCTTAATTGTGCAAATATTTTCATTATTTCCAACTTTGGAAAAATCACAAAGAAAGACTATTCTGGTGACAGAGCAAATATAGATTAAAATTAAAAATAATAGTATAATGTAAGAATAATAGTATAGCTGAATGAGAATGGAAAGTGGAAGGGAAAGAGAAGCAGTGAAGAAAAGGGTATTAGTGCCCATATCTCATCCTGTGATATGTGGAGGCAAGAGACAGAGACTAGATTGATGGATCAATCAAGGGAAATAGAAATACAATTCAGAAGTGGCGAGCCCAATAGAAGTTGAGAATAACGTCATGTTATGGTGGAAGCACGTGACAAGGTGAGTGTAAGTAAGCCAAATACTTCTTGTCTTTAGAAGAAAATCAGTAGATAACATAAAAAATAAATAAGTGTTAACTAGCAATATGGAACTAAAACCAGGAATGTGATTGCATTTAGGGAGCACAGGTGAAAAGGGTGGGATTGGGAACTGTTACTTTCCACTGTGTTTCAAAACCATTTGATTTTTAACTACGTGCTGATTTTTCCTTTCATAAAAAACAAGTCCAAAATACGATTATAAAAAGAGCAAGTATATTGTTACAAGTACTTTTACTAAAAACAAAAATAAATAATTGAGCCTGTATGAAATGTCTTCTAAGCCGCTGGATGACTCTGGAGGAATACTGAATTTAGTATAACTGGATTTATTTATAACGAGGAGAGAGCAAATGCAGTGTACGGAAATGAGACCCATCATTTTATCCCAACAGAACAATTAAGCTTTCATTAGGGCCTAATGACAGGATGACATTTGAGGCTTTGGAGGGTAAGCACATCACCTTCATTATCAAATCAAAGATTATCCAGTATCGAGAGGAACTGTTTTATTTATTCTGTATTCTCCTCCAACTCCCCACCCAAGCTCTGTCATGACCCTAGATAAAGATGGGAATTGAACAAAAAGTTTCCTAGTGCTAATTGCATTTCTCCTGGTCATTTCATATTAATATCACAGAAAGCAGACAGCAAGTGCACATTTGAATGCACAGCTAGGTACATTTCCTACAGTGTATTTTTGAAGGGGTCAGTGGTTGGAAGGTTGGCAAGATACTAGTGATTCCATGTTTGGGCTACTACACCTTTTGGTCCTGAAAGCCTGGCATCCATATTATTTAGAACAGCCTGGGTAAACTTATTACTGCACCCTGTGTTCACAGAAAAGCTTGGTTCTCAGTTCAGTTACAATCCCTAGCATTTAAATGATAGCCACTGTGCTATAATCTAAAATAAAGTGCTTTTCCCAAGAAGCCATGTAAGCCTTTGCACTGCAACTTAGCAGAGCTGCTGGCTTCATCTCATCTAAAACTCAAGCAGGGTACAAAAGCAGGACCTCTGAACTCCTGTTTTTACCTCAAATGTCATTTTTCTACACTTTTGGGGCTCTCTGTTCACCCAAAATTCCTATCCCAGAACTAGATTTATGAGAAAGCAACACAGTGTTTTCATTGTCTAATGCAATGATTTTGTGTTTGTTGTTTTCTATATAAACTGTACACTTTGCTTGGGCTCTTTTGAAAAACCTCTATTACTGGTGGCAAGATTTGTTCCCACAGCTAGAAAGCTTACGTGCTACCATAGGCCAAGATAGCAAGTGTGAGGACGTCCGCACTCGAATTGGGGCATTTCTACAGACTCCATTCAAACTCACATCCTTCCCCTCTCCAAAGGGAAAGAAGGAAAAGGAAAGAACGTGTCAGGTGCTCAATATATGACATGATAATTCTGGCTTTCTCCACCCTCCATCTCCCCAAGAGCTTTTCCCCAGGGTCCCATTGGCCCAAGCTCAAGCCGCAGCATTCCTCTAACCCAGATGCTTGTAGATTCCTTTGATGCCTTTCCACAAAGGCAATTAGAAGGGGTTCCAGCGTTAACTATGTACATTCTTTCAGATTTAACAAGGCAACTTAATTAACATTGTTGTTTTTCTGCCAGTCAACAAGAGGAAATTGTCCATTCAAGAGATTTTTCCTGTTGACAAAAATAATACAGTAATACTTTTCCCTTTCAAATATTTTTCTTCTATTGAGATTGAAAAAAGTTGGTTTGCAGAGTGCTCTTTGGTCTGTGCTCAGCAGCATTTTTCTGAAAAGGAATTTTTTTTTAAATGTCCACAGAAAAGAACAACCAGCAGAAATAAAAGCCAAATGAATACTTTAGACAAATTCAAACTCAAACTTAGAGCCACTCAGGAGGCAAGGAAGTCCTATTTCTTTTGACAACATACATGCAACCATGCCATGGCAGGATATGGGATGTAGCTCATGAATTATGTTTATCCCCAAGTTCTCTTGAAGCTGTAACAACCAGAAAGAGACAAAGTGTTGGTTCTCAACCAGTGTCCCTAGGAAGCCCTAGGAAATGGAGCGGGTAAAGACGTTTCTTTCTTTTTTTTTGAGACAGAGTCTCACTCTGTCGCCAGGCTGGAGTGCAGCGGTGAGATCTCAGCTCACTGCAACCTCTGCCTCCCAGGTCCAAGTGATTCTCCTGCCTCAGCTTCCCAAGTAGATGGGATGACAGGCGCCCGCCACCACGCCCAGGTAATTTTTAGTAGAGATGGGGTTTCACCATGTTGGCCAGGTGGTCTCGATCTCTTGACCTTGTGATCCACACGCCTTGGCCTCCCAAAGTGCTGGGAATACAGACGTGAACCACCCAGCCTGGCCAACATTTCTTTACTGTCTTAGCAATTGGAGGGTAAAGCTGACATTTGGAGAGTTTTTGAAATGTTGCTAAAAGTTCTAGAGTGTGTTATCACCACATAGTAAAGAATTTTCCTGCCCAGAATGCCAAAAGATCCCACTGGGGAAACACTGACCTCAGCTGGGAGGATGTCGATGCTGCACTAAAGCAAAATGAGCTCATTGTCCTGAGTCCTTAATTTTCTTATTTTGCAAACCCAGGCGTCTAGCAGATAGTCACCGACTAAAGGAATCATGTAGTGGTGAAATGATGGTAAGTCACTTACCCATTCAATAAATGTGTATTAAGTATCATCTATGTACACTGAAATTACTGCTGTTGACAAAGAGCCTCTCCTTGACCCAACTTTAATCAGGCTCCTCTGATTCTCTCCTTAATCAGGCCTTAACTTTTGGACTTCTGTGTCTTTCTCTGTATTGCCCAATTTTAGCAAGAATCCTCTTAGGCTGGTTTATCTAGAATTCTTCATCTTCAATATCTGATTACCGTCAATATCTGATCAGATCCCATATCCACCACCATCTACTAGGGGGTTCTAATCACCTGGCCTTCCTTTAGGTACATTTCACAACAATGTATCCAATTTCCTGATTCATTTTTTCTGCATCCTTGCCAGCATTCAGTGTTATTGTTATTTTTTTTTCCAATATCTTGTGGTGAAATATATGTAACATAAAATTTAGCATCTTAACCATTTTAAGTGTATATTTCAGTGGTATTAAGTACATTTACATTGTTTACAGCCATCACCACCTATCCATATCCAGAACTCTTCATCTTGCAAAACTGGAACTCTATACCATTAAACAACAACTCTCAGTTCCTACTTCTCCTCAGCCCCTAGCCACCATTCTACTTTCTGTCTCTATGCTTTTGAATACTCAAAGCATCACAAATAGATGAAGTCATACAGTAGTTGTCTTTTTGTGTCATTTAGCATAATGTCCTCAAGTTTCAATCATGTTGTAGCATATGTCAGAATTTAGTTGCTTTTACAAGAGCTTCTGAAAGAAGCACTACACATAGAAAGGAACAACCAGTATCAGCCATTCCAAAAACATATCAAAAGGTAAAAAGCATCACCATAATGAAGAATCTGCATCAACTAATGAGCAAAACAGCCAGCTAGCATTAAATGGCAGTATCAAACTGACATATATCAATATTAATCCTAAATTTAAATGGACTAAATGCCCCAGTCAAAAGACACAGACAGGCAAATTGGATAAAAAGCTAAAACCCATTGGTATGCTGTATCTAGACCCATCTCACATGCAAGGATACACAAAGACTCAAAACAGAGGGATGGAGGAAGATTACCAACCAAATGGAGAGCAAAAAACAAACAATCAAAAAACACCGAAGCTGCAATTTTCGTCTCTGATAAAACAGACTATAAAGCAACAAAGACCATAAGAAACAAAGAGGGACATTGCATGGTGGTGAAAGGATCAATGCAACAAGAAGAGCTAATGATCCTAAATATATACACACCCAATACAGGAACACCCAGATACATAAGGCAAGTTCTTAATGACTTACAAAGAGACTTAGACTCTCACACAATAATAGTGGGAGACTTTAACACTACACTGTCAATATTAGACAGATCAATGAGATAAAAAAATTAACAAGGATATCCAGGACTTGAACTCAGACCTGGAACAAGTAAACGTAAGAAATATTTACAGAACTCTCCACCCCAAATCCACAAAACATACATTTGTCTCAGTATCACATTACACCTATTTTAAAAGTAACCACATAATCGGAAGTAAATCACTCCGCAGCAACTGCATAGCATCTCGTAGCTTTAAATAAAATATTGGTTGGCTGCTTGTTTGTTATTTTCATCCCTTATTCCTTCCTGTCTCCATTGTTAAGCACAATTATTGGCATAAAAGAGGTTTTGAATACCCATATTTAGAATGCATTCTAGCCTGGGCAATAGAACAAGAATCCCATTCTCTCTCCCTCTTTCTTTTCCTCTTTCATTCGTTTGTTTTTTCTTTCTTTTGCACTTTCTTTCTTTTTTCTTTTCTCTCTTTTTCTTTCTTTCAAAAAAAAATAATTTTTTTTTTTTAAAAAGAGTGACAATGAGCTTCCCATTGGTATTCGTTCTGCAACGGGGACAGATAGAAGCAGGCACAGAGACTGGAGGAGTTACAGAAGGAGTTTTAGAGAGATTTTGTAGGTTTTGGGTATTGCAAGCATTAGAATGATATGGACACACTTTATGGAAGTGTGCAGGCTGTCCACAATTGTAGCAGCAATGTGGAGTTTTTTGTGGCTTTTGGATATCAGCCATAGCTTGAGCCATGACCGTAGCTGTGTGAGTAGTGCTGCCAACACTTTCACAGGCTTTGATATAGGCTGAAAGAACATCACTGCCAGGAGTGAGATGAGCTTTTACAGGGCAGATAGTCGCCTAGGAGTTTCAACTATAACCTTTCAGCTGTTTGGACCTGCAATGGCTTTCTCTGCTGCGTCTTGAAGACAGGCCAGGAAGTCAGGATAAAATTCATGAGAGCCTTGTCAGATGGCTGTAAAGGAAGGAATTCGTGTGCCATCATCCTGAATCTTATCCCAAGCATCCAAGCAGGATTTATGGAGTCATTCAATAGCCAGATCAGGTAAACTAGACTGAATGGCTAGGTGGGCCCACTGTCCCTCTCCCAGCAACTGGTCCACTGTAACCAGAATAGGTGGATTAGCGGCAGCACTGAGGTGGACTCTCTCAGTAACAGCATCCCTCCACCATGCAAGGAATTGTAGATACTGGGCACGAGAGAGCTGACTGCATAAGTATTTCCTAATCATAAGGAATGAGTCTCTGCCCTTCTGCAATAGCCTTTATGGAAGCACGAACAAAAGGAGAATTTGTGCCGTACTGTTTTACAGAGTCCTTAAAATTCTTGAGAAAAAGAAATGTGAAACTCTGCCAATTAACTGGCTGTACAAATAGTTGATTAGGGTTAAGTGGGTCAGATCTAGTAATGGCCACAATATCCGGCGACTCCTGCTGGGGAATGACCTGTTGCACTGCCCTCGGAGGCTGATGTACGGCCTGGGGCTGGGAGGCTGCTTGGGGCTGTAACAGCTGCTGTGGAAGTTCTGCTTCATCTGTGGCTAGCGCGCCAACATTAGGAGCTGGAGCTTGTTGTAATTGCGCTGCAGGGGAGCCGGGGGATTAGCCTGATTATCAGCCATTGGCAATACCTGAGTCCCCTGAATAGGGGGATGCACTATGACTGGGAATTGCCAAGTTTGTCCTGAGCCCAAGGAAGCTTGGGGAATCATAGTTAAAATTTTGGGCAAGAACTCTTGATCCTGTATTAGAGGGGAGATTGCTCATGATTAAAGGAGCCATGTTACTAATACCTGATATCTTAGGAGAATTCCCCACTATAGTAAGAGAAACACCTCCTGTTTTCCCAGTCCCAGTTGAGTTTACCTGGGTCATATGGGCAATGACAGGGGCACAGGCTGTTGAATTATTCCCCACTATTGTGTTTCCCATGGTTTTTGCGACTGTGTGGGTGTCTTGTTTCATGCCATTAGTATGAAGAGGACAGTTATGAGAGCTTTTTAAGGTGCATAGTTCCACACTGGCAGGTTGAAAAGAAGAGTTAGAGTTCACAGGGGTGCTTAGTTCCACACCAATAGGTTGAAAAATAGAGTTTGAGTTCACGGGGGGGCCCATTTCCCTGTCAGTAGATTGAGAGTTCATGGGGGCTCCCATTTCCATGCTGGTAGATTGAAAGTTGATGTGGGTGCATAGTTCCACACCGGTAGATTAAAAAGTAGAGTTCATGGGGGTGCGTATTTCCATGCCGATCATGGGGATGCCTATTTCCACGCTGGTAGATTGAGATAGAGAGTTTATGGGGGCGCATAGTTTTGCGCCAGTAGTTTGAAAGTTAGAGGAAAGTAAAGGAGCAGAAGGCAGGATGGGATGGTGAGAAAGCATATAGTCACACCCTACTCCTTGGGAGAAGGCTTGAAGTGTTTTACAATAGGAGGAAGCAACAGGAGGGGGAGCAGACCATTCAGGAGGGTGATGAGATTCAGTGACCAGATCAGAAAAGGGAGGAGGCGGCTGACTAATAGTGTCAGCAGTAGTAGAATCAGAAGGCGGCTGAGAAGGAGTTTGAGGTGGTGGTAATTCAGCTGAAAGGCAGCTTAAAACCTTTTCAACTTCTTCTGGAGAGAGGAAAGGAGACTTGTTAGGGCCTGAGTCCTCAACCTGCAATGTTTCAAGCATAGTGCGAACTGTGGCCCAAGTTGCCATGGCCGAGGGGGCCATCTCATTACCCGCACTCCTGGCAATGCAAAGCTGGTCACTAATTTCATCCCAGTCCTGCAAGTCAAGTGTGCCTTCAGCTGCGAACCATGGACAGAGAGAATCTATAAGATTGAATAGCTCAACAAGCTTGTCTGAGGAGACTGAAACACCTCCTTGCCTTAGTAGGGTTTTAATAAAGGAAATATAGGAGTCATGCTTAGAGTTTGTTTGTCCCATTTTAACCCCGAGATTACTGTGAGCATTACAAAAAGTCACTCCCACTTTTCTTACCAAACGCCCAGGAATCCAGCGCTGGCTTCTCTGCAGTAGTAGCTCTGTCAGCTATGCTAAGCATAGCAATAAGGAACCCACAAGTTGGGCGCCAGATGTAGGGCTGATGGCCTCACAGGGTCGTGGGGTGTCCCTTATGCTGTGCTGAGGAGCAGGATCCGAGAAATAAAGAGACAGGACACAGAAGT
>CAUYQU010088532.1:0-22590 GCA_963574635.1 Cheracebus regulus | reverse complement strand
GGGGAGAGGGGGAGGGGGAGAGGGAAGGGAGGAGAGGGGAGGGGGAGAGGGAAGGGAGGAGAGGGACGGGAGGAGAGGGGAGGGGGAGAGGGGAGGGGGAGAGGGGAGGGAGAGAGGGAAGGGAGAGAGGGGAGGTCCGAGCCACAGGGCTCCCATTACTTAAATGTGGTCTTCACAGGGATCAGGCCCGAATCTAACTCTCGCAGCTGCGGGCAAAGCTGTGGACCCGACTGAGAAAGATGCTGGATTTAAATGGAAAACACCGAGGCTGACGGCAGCTCTGAGGGCTGGGCCCACATCACCGGGCCGCCCAGCCCAGATCTACAGGCTCCAACTCCCGGGCGTCGCAGCTGCAGCCCACACCAGCTCCCATGGCCTGGAGACAAAGCCGCCCTCTGGAAGCCTGCGGAGAGACACTGTGAGAGCGAGCCCAGCCCAGGCCTTCCTGCACACATCACCTGGGACTCCTTCAGCTTCTTGTCATAATCGGCCTCCAGCTTGACCAGGGGCCCGAATATGTTCTGGTACTGGTAGGCATCCTCGTACCGCAGGAGGACGTGCTGTGGCTCCTCATCCACCCCCGGCTTCTCCAGGTCCTCCAGGGTGGCAGAAGGATTTTCCTGGAAGACAAGACACCGGTGCCACGCTCCTCCCTGTGTTTCCCTACATGCAAATGAACGAGGGCACAGAGGCACCGAGGGATAGAGCACATGCGTCGCTTCTCGGAATGGGCCATGGTGGGTGGAATGGAGGGGTTCTGGCACAGCCACACCCCCAAGAACCCTGAGAACAGGCACTCCATGCCACACACAGAGCTGGACGCCAGCCTGGCCTGTACCTGGCCCCCAGCTGCTGCTCCTCACCCCAGCAGGGAGGGTTCCAGCACTCGGCTGACCTGCCTACAAAGCCCCAGGCACCAGCCTGACACACTGTCCACAGCAGAGGGCACCCTCAGAGCCGGCTGCTTCCACCAAGCACACCCAGCTTGTGAACAGGAGCAGCTAACACTCCTCCCAGGCTGCTACAGAGACCACGGGTTTCTCTCGCTGTGCCCACAGCCCAGGAGGCCCATCTCCCACGTCTGCTAACCCTGAGCCAGACCAACGTGGGCCCGCAGCTCTTCCCCTAGGGGCCAGCTCCCTCAGTGAGTGCCACGCTGGTGGGGACAGAACAGTATCTGGGCTGTTCAGATATAAACAGGAATCATGAAATCATCTGGCAACCTGAAAATCCAAGTGGAAAGGTTCCCGGCTGAACAGTGCTCAAAAAATAATTCAGCTTGCACTTACATTCTGATGTGAGATTTCTGACTGAATGGGAGGCAAATGAAAACTTCTAGCCTAGTTATTAGAACTCACTTTATCACAAAATCCTCAAGAGCCAGAACCAGAAAAGGGCTTCCATGGGGAAAAGTGAGGGCTGTCTGTTGAGGGACGACCAGGCACCCACTAGTGAGACCCCACACCCTTTCGTCTTCCCTTTGCTCAGCTGACTGTGCCAACCTCGGCCCCAGCGTCTTTCCCCAGGACACTCTCACATCCCACCTGTCTCTGCAGGTCCAGGCTCTGCTGGACAAGTCCACCCACAGCCAGTCCCGTCCTTCCCCTCCCACCACCCATCTTCACCCTGGCAACACAAGAAAAATTCCAACAGCCAGAGCTTTCCTTTCCCAAGGCCAGGCTCTTCTCAGTCAGGTGAGGCTGCCTAGACGGCAGGTGACCAAGGCACCCTGAGGACACTCCACACAGAGGAGGCAGAGGCCTCCTTGAGTTCCTTCCAGAGAAACTCCAGTGGTCTCACTAGGTTAGCCATCTCTGAAGACATACCCCTCCCCGCAACCAGAAACCGCACAAGGTACGGGTCGGCCTGCTGGGCAGTCTCACCTTCCAGAGCTCCTCCAGCTTGTTGATCTGCTGCGCCGTGATCTGGCGTGCCCGCAGCTGCTCCTGCTCAGAGGGGATCTTGACCAGCCAGGACAGGAAGCAGCGGTCCTGGATCAGCGGCTGCCACTGCGAGCTGTCCCAGTTGATGTCCTTGAGGCTGCTCTGGCTGGCACAGGGCTGCCTGTGGAGTGGGAGGGCCACCGTTGAGGACCAGTTCCCCTCCCTGAAGCCCCGAAGCACGGAGGGCCCCCTCCCATGTTGACCTTTCACCCAAAGGGGCGTACCCTGAGTTTTATTATGTGATCACATTACCTTTAAACTGTCAGTAATAAATCGCATCTCCCCATGCACTTGAGCTCTGAACTCTTAAAACTCAGAACAGACTTTGTTTTTACATAATTATTTTTATGATTTAGCCAGAATGCCCCAAAAGAGTTACACGGCATTGCCGACTCCTTAACAAGCCTCAGCCCCTAAATGCTCTTATGCCTCACCCCTCAGCAAAAATCATCTCTGGAGCACAATTCCCTGGAGTTAGAGCCACAGCAAGGCTTTTCAGGAGACGGCTGGAGCTTAAAGGTCATGCCGGGGGACATCTGGGGACCGTTCACCTGCACAGCAGCACCACCACTGAATCAGCTTTGGCTGGGATGAAGCCGAGGAGGAAGACATTGCGACAGCCGCAGTTGTAGCACTCCAGGACTGTCTCCCCCAGGGGCCCGTCCTTGTGCAGGGTCACTTCTTTGCATTTTGCCCTCACAAGGTGATTTACAATGTGGCTGAAACCAGGAAATGATAAATGATTAACACCCAAAGTTTGGCTTTTCACCACTTCCAATTTTCGGGCCCCTGTGAAAAGTTCCGGTACCGTTCACGGTCCATTAGCAGAGGCAGTCACACCTCATCCATCTGGCATCCCTGGGGACCAGCCCTCCTCCAAACTAGCTCCCCACCGAGCACAAAAATCAATCAATCCCAACTTGAACCACTTTTAAGGAAAACTTCCTTAACACAGTTCACATATTTCTGCCTTTTTTAGAGATCCTGCTTTCTTAAATCCAACTTATCAGGCCTAATTTAACCCATTGCTGTGCCGGGGCTGCTCTGGGGCCAGAGACATCTCCCACAAGGCCCCGGCCCCCTTCTCTCCAAGGTCACCTCCCTGCCATCTTTCGTGGCTTCTTCTGACGTCACTCCTCAGAGGCTCTGTGCCCACCTCCAGGAGCCACAGTCCCTCCTGATTTGCTGCAGGTCGGGAAACCTGAGAGTAGTAAGAGGGCTGAGCAGAGGTGGGGCTGCTGTGCAGCCACGGCGGAAGCCCTGGCTGTCTCAACTCCTTCCTTGCTGTGATGCGGCCGGGACACTGCTCACCTAAACCATGGTCTAGGCTGAACCCTGCCCTGTGCCAAGCCAGCCACTCTCAGGCACCCATCTGCAGTATGGAAAAGGGTGTGCAGCCACTCTGCCTTGGAGCTGTTCCCGCATAATCAGCAGCTCTGAGCACGCCCGCGGGGCCTCCTAGCCTTCCTCACTGGGCCCTCTCTTCCCCTGGAAAACCCTTCCTGTTAAAAGCTTCAGCTCAGCCAACCTTCTAACCCTTCTCCCTGCCACAAGGCCCAGGATTCTCTAACCAGCTGTGGCCGCTCTGGGCATCCCCAAAGCCCAACTCCTCTCTGGAGCCCCACCAGCCACGTGGGCAGAATCAGCGGTCTCCATGTCTTCCCACGCATCCTCACCCTGTCACAGCCAAGCTCCCAGAGGGCCGGCCGCTCCTTCCTCACCTTCCCCCGGGCCTCGCACAGAACGTGCACTGGTGCTTGGCTCGAGCCTGCTAATTCTCAGAGGCCCTTTTGCTCACTTCCCTGTTCTTGGCTGTGCTGACCGGAAGCTGGGGTTGCCAGCTAAGAGAAGTTTTATTTAGTTGCTTTTCCTGCACAAGAAGAACTAAAAGCAAACGTAGCAACACTTAAAATTACCCAGAAGATTCTGAACACGGGACAAGAATGTCTTTAGAAGATTCCGAACGTGGGACCAGAATGTCTTTTGGTTATCCAGAAGATACTTTTAGCATTGTTTAAAAACAGCAGCCCCTTTCTCACCTTGCTCATAGCACCACATTTCAAATTACTAACTCAGAGATGCCATGAGATCTGACTGCTCCATCTGTGAATCTCTGAGACCCACAGCTGCCAAAGGCACAGGAAGGGGTGGGTGTCTACACAAGACAGCCTGGCTCCAGGGTTTTGGTCATTTTCTTTCACCAGAATGTGAACCTGAGAAAAAGCCCCCATCTCCTTGCTGGCACCTTGGAGCTCCGCCTCCCAGGCTCTGCTCTAGCCTCTCCAGCAGTGAGTTGAACTGTACACAGCAGCCCGGAGGAGAAGGGGAGCCACTGGCAAGGGACCCACCAGGATGAGTCCCACCAGTCAGGCAAGACTATCAAACTCCCTCCTAGAATTCAGGCACCGGGAGAACGCTGGTCATGTCCCAAACATAGAACACGCGACCCAGTCCAGCTGCAGCTGATCAACGTCAGGAAGGCAAGTCCAGGGCTGACGGTCAAGTGAACTTAGTCAAAGCTGGTGATTCCGGATCTGGCCTGAATTAGCCTCCGGACGGCTCCAATGAGCTCAGGCCAGAGTGGGCCTGCTCAGGAACCGGCGCCCCTGGATGCCCGTTACCGCCTTGGGAACATCCTCCCGTTAATGAGACCAACGGCTGTGCCAAGAGCTCATCTTGCAGAATAATCGAAATAAAAACTGGGAATGAGAATTAAGCCAACCCTACTTGCATAATAAAAAGAGCCGCAGAGAGTAAATCAAGGGTAAATACATTAAGGCATTCACACACCACCATCTGTTTTAAGTTAAACCAGTCACAGAGGAGGAAAAAAACCAGGTTTGTTAGCGTGATTTTATATTGCGCTTCGCTTCAACATTTCCATAATTTACACACAAATCTGAGCACAGCGCTGATTAAAGACACATGCATGGCTTGATTATCTACCTGCCAGAAGTATTTCCACGTCCGTTGCAGAACCACTTCTTGCTGGTATTACAGTAAACCACGCAGGCAGGATCGTGTATTCCACAGTAACTAAAAAATCAAAACAGCGACAGTTACAGCTGGAAGCTTGCTCTCTGGTTTTCATTTGGCAGGATGTAAAATTCTTTCCTCTTACAACATTTTTAAGTTCTTCATTAAACACACACTCAACCCCGACAATCTCAGTAACCAAATCAAACCAGTTAAGCAGGGCTTCCCAAACCTGAGAATGCAGGGAAGGAGTTGGGTATGTGGCAGAAGCTCCGAGGGATGAGAGGCAAAGTCACCTCCCAAAAGAGAGTCCTGCCAAAGGGAGGCCTCACTCCCCCAGGGCCATTCCAGTCCCGGCTCTTTGGCTTGAAACTCAGGAACCCAGGCTCATCAGACACAGTGGTCACGGTGCACTCTGGATTCCAGCAGAGGGCACTGTGCTCCCGGAGAGCTGGGCACAGACCCTGCAGCGGCAGCGCCCTGAAGCTCCTGCCCCGAAGCCCATGCAAGCAGCCTCAGGAGAGCCCCATCCCACCCCTGGCTGTGGTTTTCTGAAAATCCACATACCAAACCCAAAATGCCAGCTCCTGGAGCTGCCCAGAACTTACAGGCATCTCTGTGTGTTGAGAACACGACTGCATACATGAAAACATTTGTAAATTAGAATGAGTGAAGAGCGGAGATGAAGGAAAGAGGGCCCGTCCACCAAGTGGGGGGAGAGCACTCTCAGTCTCGGAGCGCTGAGCAGCACACAGGGGAAGAGGCTGCAGGGAGGGCCCGAGGTGGGAGCCCACAGGGAGAAGCGAGGTCCAGGCCCAAAGCTGCCCTGACCAAAACCTCTTCGAATCTCCATTTCCTCACATGTGTCACAAAAATACAGAAATAAGCCCCAAAAAGGGACAATCCTGCTGGAGGTGAGAATTCTAAATTTGTTAACATGCAGGTCTACCGTCTTCACATCCCATTCTCCAGGTATGGCCAAGGCACCAGAAGGGAGGGATGCCACAGCACCCTGGGCAACCGCTGTGTGAGAGCATCTCAGCTGCTCCGCTCACCCTCCCACCCCCAATGCTCACCCAATGCTCTGACAAATTCTTTCAAATGAGTGAGTGGCAGGTACCAGGCAATGCCCCCAGGGCCTAAGGAGGCCAAAGGAAGGAAAACTTTTCCCACCAGCTGATGAATTAGGGGTGTGGAAGGTTGCTGAGCCCATCTCCTGACGGGTAACAGGCCTCAGCTGTGCACACAGCCTGAGCTACATCCTTACTCCTGAGGACACACCACCCAGAGTCACAGCACAAGGGCACTGTCCCACACCTGGGAGACAAGTGTCCCAGGCCTGTGCCAGAGGTGCCCACCTGCCCAGCAAATGCCCAGCTCACCTGCAGGCGTGTATGGGGAGGTCCTTCGTGTAATAGGTGTCTTCTTCATCTTCCTCGAAGTTCAACTCAGCCAACAACTGGCTGGTCTTGGCTACACTGTCGTCCACAGCCCCATTCTGCAGGATGCCTTCAGGTCCAACCTGCAGCAGAACGCAGTATCACCCGAGTGAGGCTGCAGCTTCAGGGGCTCAGCACAGAAGGACTAACCTCAGTGACTCTGGTGTGATGCCCCGGACTCATCTCTGCTTTGAGACAGTTTCCCTTATTCTGACTGGATTTCATTGTTCTCTAGTAAACCTACCTGGCCAAAAAAGAGCTATTGGTGGCCTCCGGCACTCCCCGGCCCCCCCCACGCAGCCAGTCTAACTCGCTGAGCCGCCACGTCCATGTCCACAACCAGGATGCCTAGGAAGACGCTTCTTTCCCACATGACGAAGGACCACAAGGAGCAGGGTGACTTTTACAGACTGACGGCAGTGCGCCCTGAGGACAGCTGCATGATGCGAGACCCACCACAGTACAAGGCTCATCAACACTGCAAGGCTGCCACCCCTGAGGATGTGGAAACGCCACCAGCCAGATCCACCACCATCTGGCCCTGCCCAGCCTTCAGGCAGCCCTTCCTGAGGATAGAGTAGAAACTGAATACTGAGATGCCTTTCCCAACCCAGGCCACACCCTCACTAAAGGCGCCTCTTCCATATTCCTTCCAGCAGCACAGAGAGCGCAAGGCTCTAAGTCACCAGGCCACAAACTACACAGGACCCCTGCAGGAGACCACATGGCCACAGGGGCTCCTCATGCCGCTCCCAGGAAACAGCACCTCAAATGACACACCAACAATCCCTGGCATGGCCCCCATAGGCCACCTAACGCCACCATGGGGCTAGGTCAGGCAGCAGAGGCACTGTGTCGTGACAGAACAAAGTGGTGGCACAAAATTAAGGGCCAACTGCTAATGGGGAGCAGCACCCCACAGAGGCCCCGCCCACCCGCCTGGCTGCAGCGCGTGGACACATTCTACCTGCACACATGTGCATGTGCACACTGGCCCACTGCCGCCCTGCAGTGATCTGGCCATAAAACAGCTGACTTCTGGGTTGTTAGTTTCTCCCTCTACTCTCTGAAAAGTTTCAAGATAAAACACTGATTTCAAAAATACATTTGACCCTAGAAACTACCATGAAATGAGCAGTACTAGGGCACAGTGCCTGGCACAGAGAAGGCCCACAACCCACTCCAGGGGACATGATGGGTGAAGAAGAGGGTTGCCATTTTCAGCTGGCAAAGGGTTGCCACTCCCACTAAGTAAAGTCCTTCTAGGCTGTCAACCTAGGCCATCACCAGGAAGGCTGTGGAGGGCAGGGCCTCCCTGTACCCACCCCAGGCACCCACCACTAGGCTGGGAAGACCAAGAAGCAACTCCTTGGCCAGATGCAGTGGCTCAGCCTGTAATCCCAGCACTTCGGGAGGCCGAGGTGGGTGAATCACCTGAGATCAGGAATTCAAGACCGGCCTGACTAACATGATGAAATCCCATTTCTACTAAAAATACAAAAATTAGGTGGGCGTGGTGGTACACGCCTATAATCCCAGTTATTCGGGAGGCTGAGGCAGGAGAACTGCTTGAACCCGGGAAGTGGAGGTTGCAGTGAGCTGAGATCACACCATTGCACTCCAGCCTGGGCGACACAGCGAGACTGTCTCAAAAGAAAAATAAATAAATAAATAGCAGCTTCTTCTTCTACCATCGTTGCTCTGGACACAATATTTAAAGGCACATCCTAGAATTCCCAGTTCCTAGCCATACACAAGTCCCCAGAGCTGGGGTACCTAACTCCTTTAATACTGGATGTGAACCCAGCTACGACTAAAACTACATCCTGGAAGTCCATCTAAGAGGTGTACAGGGGCTTTCCGCCCAGAAACAGTTGCTCTTGACACACTCCAGAACTCAGACTGCATCAGAGCAACACAACAGTAGGTCACTCCAAGACTAGGAATGGTGGCTCACACCTGTCATCCCAACACTAGGAGGATCGCTTGAGGCCAGGAGTTCTCGAGACCAGCCTGGGTAACACAGCAAGATCCTGTCTCCACAAAAAAAATACGAAAATGAGCCAGGTGTGGTGAGCACTTGTAGTCCCAGCTACTCAGGAGGTTGAGACCAGAAGACTACTTGACCCCAGTGAGTCAAGGCTGCTGTGAGCTATGATGGTATCGCTGCACTTTAGCCTTAACAACAGACCAAGACCCTCTCTTTAAAAAAAAAAAAAAAAAAAAAGGTGTGGGAGCCTGGCCAACACGGTAAAACCCCATCTCTACTAAAAATACAAAAAATTAGCCAAGTGTGGCCAGGCGTGGTGGCTCATACCTGTAATCCCAGCACTTTGGAAGGCCAAGGTGGGTGGATCACGAGGTCAGGAGTTTGAGACCAGTCTGGCCAACGTGGTGAAACCCATCTCTACTAAAAATATAAACATTAGCCAGGGGTGGTGGTATGTGCCTGTAATCCCAGTTACTAAGGAGGCTAAGGGAGGAGAATCACTTGAACCTGGGAGGCAGAGGTGAAGGTTGTAGTGAGCTGAGATTGTGCCACTTATTCCAGCCTGGGCAACAGAGTGATACTCCGTCTCAAAAAAAAAAAAAAAAAAAAAAAAAAAAATTAGCCGACCATGGTGATGTGCACCTGCAATCCCAGCGCAGAAGAATCACTTGAACCCAGGAGGCAGAGGCTGCAGTGAACCGAGATCACAGCAATGCACTCCAGCCTGGGTGACAGAGTGAAACTGTCTTTTTTTTTTTTTTTTTTTTTAAAAGATGGGGTTTCACCATGATGGCCAGGCTGGTCTTGAACTCTTGACCTCAGGTGACCCACCCACCTCGGCCTCCCAAAGTGCTAGCATTACAGGCATGAGCCACAGCACCCGGCCGAGACTCTGTCTTAAAAAAAAAAAGTCGGCTGGGCGCGGTGGCTCATGCCTGTAATCCCAGCACTTTGGGAGGCCGAGGCGGGCGGATCATCTGAGGTCAGGAGTTCGAGACCAGCCTGACCAACATGGTGAAACCCCGTCTTAAAAAAAAAAAAAAAAGTCACTTCATTCCTACAGAGGAAAAGCACATAAATTCAAAAACTCAAAAATCCCTCCAAATGTGCTGGCATAAACTCTCAGGCTACAGACATCTATTCCAACCCTTGCATGCACGCACGCCACCACTGTCTGCATTTGCCTTCGCCCAGGCCTTGCATCTGCTGTTCCTCAGCCTCACGGTGAGGTCCCACAGGGTGCCTCTCAGGCAGGCATCCTCTGACTCCACCTCAGGGCCCCCTCACGCCTGTAATCTCAGGACTCTGGGAAGCCGAGGCAGGAGGATCTTGAGCTCAGGGTTCAAGAACAGCCTGGGCAACATAGTGAGGCCTCATCTCTATTTTAAAACATTTTTTAAATTAAAAAAACTGTAAAAGAAAAAAAGGGGAGGGAACAGGAAGTCAGCACAGCCTCATAGTGATGGCTGACAAGAAGCTGCAGGGTCTCTGCACCCTCTCAAGGGAGAAAGTTGCCAGGAGATCTGGCCCCCAAACTGAAAAGACTCTGCCCTGATGTTTCCTCTTATTTGGAAAAATTCCAGAGCTACAGAAATGGGACCCCACACCCCTCCAACTGGACGCCCTCCATCACATCCCCCTGCACTCCAGCTCTCAGACACACACCTTTTCCTGAGCCATTTCAGAGTTGCGAGCTCCAGGGTGAGGGCTTTCTCCATAACCCCACAAAGCAGCCGGTCAGGAGCACATCCAGCATGTCATGCTGTTGGCTAATACACATTCATCCATCACCCCCATGTCCTCATAACATCCTTCACAGGTTTTTTAAAATCCAACACCCAGTTAATGACGGCATGTGATTCGTGATGTCTCTTTAGTCTCCTTAGTCTGTTCGTCTGAACCATGCAAAACTGCTGGGAGCTGAGCATCTTTCACATACGAAGAAGGCAACTTCAACTTTACATGGTCCCACCACCCGATACGGTGGTTCCCAGGCTCTACTTCAAGTTTTCTGAGATACGGTCTTGCTCTGCCACGCAGGCTGGAGTGTGGTGGTACAATCATAGCTCACTGCAGCCTCAAATTCCTGAACTTAAGAAATTATCTTGCCTCTATCCCGAGTAGCTGGGACTACAGGCATGCATGATGCCCAGAAAGTTTAACTATTCACTATGTTGCCTAGGCTCACATTCGTTCTTCCCAAAGAGGAAGCGCCTCTCGCCTCCCCTCTCACCAATAGCACCTGTGTGGACTGGTAGCCCCTGTTCCAGCCAGGGTGCTTGCTGAAGTCAGCATGAGGTTCATTTCTTTTCTTTTTTTTTTTTTTTTCTCAAAAGACAGGGTTTCTCCATGTTGGTCAGGCTGGTCTTGAGCTCTTGACCTCAGGTGATCCGCTCGTCTTGGCCTCCAAAGTGCTTGGATTACAGGTGTGAGTCACCACGCCTGGCCGAGGTTCATTTCAACACTCAGAGTGTTCCAGGCATTCTCAGCTCACCTAAGGCTCACCCAGGGGCCGACAGCCTGAGATGAAAGCCACTCCACACCTATGGCAAGAAGCCAACATGTGCCGACGAGAGGCTTGGTCCAGAAGCTGCATATCTCACAGGACAACAACCCAGACCAGACCGCTTGGCGGCACAAAAAGCAGCATGAGGGGCTGCTCAGAAAACAGGGCCAGAGACCACGATCATCTCAACAGCAGACCTCCAGGGTCCCAGGAAAGAATCTGACTGTGGAAAGAGGCCAACTGTCCCTACATATCAGACAATCCTGAAAAGCCATTGTTAACGCTGCTCGTCGGACAATGAGGAAAGGCGCTCTTTCTGTTTCTAGAAAAGCATACTACATACTGCAGGTCAAAATGGCTGAGTATCGCTAATTCACAGGGCTGCACCTCTGATGCAAAGGTGAAATGACACATGGGACTCGTTTTAAAAACACACATCAGCAAAGAAAAAGAAAGCAGAGAAAGGAGCTGGGCACCGTGGATCATGCCTGTAATGCCAGCACTTTGGGAGGCCAAGGCAGGTGGATCACCTGAGGTTGGGAGTTTGAGCCCAGCCTGACCAACATGGAGAAACCCCATCTCTACTAAAAATACAAAATTAGCCAGGCATGGTGACAGATGCCTGTAATCCCAGCTACTTGGGAGGCTGAGGCAGGAGAACTGCTTGCGGGAGGTGGAGGTTGCAGTGAGCCGAGATCGCACCATTGCACTCCAGCCTGGGCAAGAAGAGTGAAACTCCATCTCAAAAAAATAAATAAATAAATAAAAGGAAGAAAGAAAACAGGGAGAGGAAAACCTTCACAACTATCACATCAGGAAGACGGAGGCGCAGGGCTTGCTAGCTCTTGTATGTTAGAGTATCCGTTACAGACGTTTCTACAAGGACGTGATGGGCCTGCAAGCTATCTGCTGTGGATCCCTGTGCTGAAAGAGGTGAGGGCGTGCGGGCAGCGCAGCAGCTCTGACCAAACGCCTCCACCTGAGGTCTGCAGCCCCCTCTCCTGGGACTGCCAGGGGCCTGCCCGAGCTCTGCAAGGAACTAACTGATGCTTCAGGAAGGTGACGTGCTCGCTATAGCAAGGGCTCTCCAGAGCCCAACGAGCCACCCAAATCAACTGCACATCTAGACACCACCCTGGCAAAGGCCCATGGGGCCTGAGAAGAACAGCTGGGTTACCCGGCTCTCAAGCTGCTATTCAACCAACACAGAAAAAGCCATGAGGACCTGCTGCCAGCCACCGAACTCCAGAGCCCAGCAGCCCTCCATGTATCATCCCTCCCACCAGCCCCTCCAGCCCGGCCCCTCGGCTCTGAATGCCGCAGAGCATAGTTAGGTGTCACGGCCCTTCTCTGCCAGGCTAGACTATCCCAACCACCAAGAAAGCATTCCCACCACAGTGACAGGAGCTGCTACCCAGCATGTGCCCTTCAGCTTCCTTGCAGCCACTCTGGGGAGGCCTCTCCCTCTCGCAAGGCCCTCAGGGTGGTGTCTCCCCAGCGGAGGGAGATTCCATCTCAGCCTGGGGAATCGTGGACCCTGATGAGACCACAGGCAGGACCTGGGGCTGCTTTAATCTGTGGCTCCTTGTGAGGACTGGGAGGGGGCACCGGGTACCCTGGCAGTTCCCACAGGCACACACACTTACACACTTACTCGGGCACACACGCACATGAACACGCGGCCCTGACCATGGTCTCCTCCATCTCCACTCCTCCGTCGCCCCTCCATCTGCTCGTGGGTCAACCAACCTGGGCTGCACCGCCCAACCTCCAATGCCGTGGCCCCTCTCTTAGCCCCTTGCCACTGCCATTTCAGAGCTCTCCTCCCAGCCTTGGTCAAAGGCACCCCAGCAGCTCCTAAAGGCTCCATGACACAGCCCAGCCCCGGCCCCAATGGCCCCACACCCACCCTCCTCCCTCTAGGCAAACTCCTATGTCCACCCCTCTGCCCGGCAGGTACAGCTTCTGAACAACTCCAGAGGCACCATTTCCGCAGGCTTTCTCTTAGCAGGGGACCCACTCCTACTCCTGGGGCTTTCACTGTACCCAGGCCAGACAGCATGTGCTGTCTTCTTACAGGTGCAACCGCAGGGGCAAAGGCTTCACTCTCCCTCCACTGGCCTCACTGCCCTCAGCCCCACAAGCACGGCAAGGCCAGGAAGTAAGAAACAGTAGGGGTGGCTGGAGTCCAGGGCCAGGCTGAAGAGGTCGCCCCAGCAGCTCGCAGATGGTGCAAAAGTTAATGTAACAGACAAGGGGGCTCGAAGGCAGGCAACCATCCAAGGCGGGAGCAAGGGGCCAGGGCTTGGCCACACCTCCCTAACAGGTGACCTTGGGCATGAATGAGCACAGGGTCTGACAAGGGGGGCAGATGTGAAACCATGCCCAGCCAGAGCTACAGACCAGCCAGAGCAAAAGTGGGGGAGGGGATGGAAGGGCGGAAAAGAGACAAAGAGAAATAAGAGACAGCAAGGCCCAGTTCCGTAAGTTCACTAAAACAGCACTAAGTTCTACACTTCAAAACAAGGAGGGCTGGTGCGGTGGCTCACACCTGTAATCCCAGCACCTTGGGAGGCAGAGGCAGGCGGATCACCTGAGGTCAGGAGTTCCAAACCAGCCTGGACAACATAGTGAAACCCTGTGTCTACTAAATACACAAAAATTAGCTGGGCATGGTGATGAGCACCTGTAAACCCAGCTACTCAAGAGGCCAAAGCAGGAGAATCGCTTGAACCTGGGAGGCAGAGGTTGCGGTGAGCTGAGATGGCGCCACTGCACTCACACCTGGGCCACTGTGCGAGACTCTGTCTCAGAAAAAAAAATGAAGTTCCACGGTAGCTCAGCAGACCTCAATCAAGCAATGAGAGAAATGTGGTGCTGGCTGGTGGTGGTAACCAGGCTGAGAGGGAACTCTTTTTTGGTTAGTACTAGTATAGTATTAGTCATAACCCCCCACCCTATCATGCTGGATCTGGGTAAATTATTAATTGGGATAAAAATAGCAATCATTTCACATATTCACCACTAACTGTAAAATGTCAGCTCAGCTCACTTTCACGTAATCGCTGGGAGACCCCTAACAATCTCAAAACACACCTGGGAAGTCCACTAAGGGGTAAGTGCTGACCAAACACCTGCCAGCACTCCTCCAGGTTAATGGTGTCTTCTCGCCAATGTTCTGGTGCCCTGAAACCACAGCTGGGCTACCAGAGATTCAAAAAACCAAAATGAAGTCATGAAGAATTTTTGTTTTTTGAGACGGAGTTTAGCTCTATCACCAGGGTGGAGTGCAGTGGCACAATCTCAGCTCACTGCAACCTCCACCTCCCTCCCGGATTCAAGCAATTCTCCTGCCTCAGCCTCCTGAGTAGCTGGGATTACAGGCACACGCCACCACACCCAGCTAATTTTTGTATTTTCAGTAGAGACAGGGTGTTGGCCAGGATGGTCTCAATCTGACTTCGTGATCTGCCTGGTCAGCCTCCCAAAGTGCTGGGATTACAGGTGTGAGACACCGCACCTGGACCTTTTTTCTCTTTTTATGGAGACAGAGTTTTGCTCTTGTTACCCAGGCTGGAGTGCAATGGCACGATCTCGGATCACTGCAACCTCTGCATCCCAGGTTCAAGCGATTCTCCTGGGATTACAGGCATGTGCCTGGCTAATTCTGTATTTTTAGTAAAGACAGTGAGGGTTGCACTGGGAGAAACGCTCAGGAGGAGTCGGGCAGGAGGAGAGTGAGGGCTGGACGACAGGTCGGCCAAGAGCTTTTGCTAGAGTTGTCCCTTACGATCCAGAAGGGCTGTGTTTTTCCTGGGGAAACAACTCTTGCACTCAGAGTAAAGTCCCAGCATGAGATGACTGTTCAGCTGTGACTCCCACAGGCTACCATGAGTGGAGAGGGAACAGGCGGTGCAGACCCGACCTAACGATGAAGGAACAAAGTGCGACCAGGACCAAGCAGCATGTTGGTCAGGCTGGCCTCAAACTCCCGATCTCAGGTGATCTGCCAGCCTCGGCCTCCCAAGTGCTGGGATTATGGGTGGGAGTCACTGGGCCCAGCCTGCATTTTGTTTCTTTAAGACAAGATCTCACTCTGTCACCCAGGCTGGAGTGCAGTGGTACGACCATGGATGATTGCAACCTCTGCCTCCCAAGCTCAAGCAATCCTCCCACCTCAGCCTCACTAGTAGCTGAGGTCACAGGTGCACACCACCAAGCCCAGCTAATTTTTGTATGTTTTTTTGGAGACAGGGTTTCACCATGTTGCCCAGGCTGGTCTCAAATCCTTGAGCTCAAATGATCTGCCTGCCTCAGCCTCCCAAAGTGTTGAGATTACAGGCATGAGCCACCATGCCCAGCCACATGTGCAAATTTTAAACTCACCATTTTTAGGAACCCAAGACTGTATGGAACTCACACCTCTTTGGTCTTAAGCTCAGGGCTCAGCGTAAGATGGTCTGCTCACCTGGACAGTCAAGGATGGGTCAGGACACCCGTCCTTCCCCAAATTCTGAAAGGAAGTTAGGACAATGGCTTTGAAGACAAAGTAACCACTTTCTATCCTAAATATTTTACCACTTGAAAAGGAAAGGCAAGCCCAGGTTTACACACTCTTTACACACTCACAAAGTGGAGGAAATGCACAGGAAGAGTCTGGCAGGAGGAGAGTGAGGGCTGCACTGGGGTAAATGCTCAGGAGAAGAGTGAGGCCTGCATTGGGGGAAGTGTTCAGGAGGAGAGTGAGGCCTGCATTGAGGTAAATGCTCAGGAGGAGAGTGAGGGCTGCACTGGGGGAAACGCTCAGGAGGAGAGTGAGAGCTGCACTGAGGGAAACGCTCAGGAGGAGAGTGAGGCCTGCATTGAGGTAAATGCTCAGGAGGAGAGTGAGGCTTGCATTGAGGTAAATGCTCAGGAGGAGAGTGAGGGCTGCACTGGGGGAAATGCTCAGGAGGAGAGTGAGGGCTGCATTGGGGGACACGCTCAGGAGGAGTCAGGCAGGAGAGTGAGGGCTGGGCTACACGTTGGCTAGGAGCTTTTGCTACAGTTGTCCCTTACAATCCAGAAACACCATGTTTTTCCTGGGGAAACAACTCTTGCACTCAGAGTAAAATCCCAGCATGAGATGACTGTAGCTGTGGTAGACTCCCACAGGCTACCATGAGTGGAGAGGGAACAGGCGGTGCAGACCTGACCTAACGGTGAAGGAACAAAGTGGGACCAGGACCAAGCAGCACCTACAAAGTCACCTGGAGCATTGCACAAAAATATCTGTGTTCCAGCCTAAAATGAACATACCTACCCTCAGACCTCATACTTCCAGGTGAGCTAAGAAAAGTCAAACCAATAGGCACGCATTTTTCCCACTGGGTGTACACACTCTTGTTTACCCATTCATCTGCTGATGGCCACTGGGGCTTTTCTGGTCTGGGGTTCTCATAATGATCTGCTGTCAGCGTTCGGCCCAGCCCTACATACGTGCACCTTCACCTCTGCTAGGTCACAGGAAGGTAGATGGCATGAGAGTTCCAAGCAGCACTCTCACCACGTGCAGTGGCTCATGCTATAATCCCAACATTTAGGAGGCCTGAGGTGACAGGATCTCTTGAGCCCAGGAGTTAAAGACCAGCCTGGGTAATGTGGCAAAACCCCATCTCTACAAAAAAATAGAAAAATCAGCCAGACGTGGTGGCACACGCCTGTAGTCCCAGCTACTCAGGAGGTTGAGGTGGGAGGCTCGCTTGAGCCCAGGAGGTCAAGGCTGCAGTGAGCCATGATCGCACCACTGCACTGCAGCCTGGGCAACAGAATGAGACCAAGTAGCACTTTCAGCCTTTTTAAAAATACGTGTGCCATGGGCATGGGTGGATAGTAGTATCTCCGTGACTTTTCTTTCCGGTTGCACTGAGGTGTAACTGACATACCATAAGCTGCAAATGTTTAGTGTGCCACTAGAAACTGACACACGTCAATGTACTTTAACACCCTGCAAATGTTTAGTGTGCCATTAGAAACTGACACGCGTCAATGTACTTCAACACCCATAAAACTGTCACTACAATCACGATAATAAAAACACCCATCAACCCTCAAGTTTTCTGTGCCCCGTGTCACCTGCCTCCCCTTTCCCACCTTTCTGTCCAGCCACCACTGGTCTGCTTTCTATTACTGCAGGCTAGCTGGCACTTTCTAGAGTTTTGTATGAATTAAATCATACGATGGATGACACATTAAAAAAAGCAATTGTGAGACCCATCCATGTTGTTGCAGGTATCAATAGTTTGTTTCTTCCTGATATTGAGCAGTATTTCCAAATCTTAGAGTTTCACTCTAATTCCACTGTTTGGAGGAGGTAGAATAGAATCTACAGTCAAGAGGAAATATTCCAGACAGACAGACCAAAAGGCTTGTAACACCAGCTATTATGCAAAGGACTTCTGAAATTACCTTCACTGCCCTGGGAGCGGGAGAGGCGGCAGCAGAGACGGCCCCAGCAAAGGGTGAGACACTCAAAAACTGTCCCTTTATCTTAAGGACACTTGGCAACCGTGTCAGCACTTTTCATCCCATGATCTCAAGGGCTTTGATAAATATCCGTTTCATTTCATAAATAAGAAAGGGAGTGTTATCTGAACCAGCCCTGAGTGCAGGAGTCACCCCTGCTGCCACTTTCTCACCCCGGTGGGGACACACACTGTCTTTCAACAGACATCAAGGGAAAATCAGCCGTGCAAAACCAGTACAGGCGGGTTGGTACGGAAAGTGGTTACACACTGGAAAACAGTCTCACAGTTACTGAAAGCATTAAACCCAGAGTTACCACCCAGCCCAGCACGTCTACAAACAAATCCACGCAGAAGCCTGCACACACATAGCCACAGCAGCGCTATTGGCAAGAGCCAAGAGGTGGAAACAACCCAAATGTCCATCAACAGATGACAAGACAGATAAAACGGGGTCCACCCATCTGGACCATTCCACCAATGGAATATTACTCAGCCTTAAAAAGGAATGAAACGCTAACAAATGCTACAGCGTGGATGAACTTCCATCAGGTTCATTTTCCCGAATGCTCAGCCAGGGAGTAGCTGCTTCTCACAGCTCAGGCAGAGTGAACGGAGCGGGACACAAAACACCACATAGAATTCTGTCCATGTGAAATGTCCAGAAAAGGCACATCCAAGACAGAAAGCAGGTGAGTGGTTGCCAGGGGCTGTGGAGGGAGGACGGAGGAGTTAAGGGGTGCAGGGTTTATTTTTGGAGTGACAAAAATGCTCTAAAGTTTATTATGGTAATGGCTGCACAATCCTGAAGATACTAAATAAAAGCTACTGAATTGTCCACTTTAAATGGGTAAACTTATGGTGCGGTAAGCGAATTCTATTTCAATAAAGCTGTTAAGCGAAAGTGACTGCAGGGCACTTCACAGCTGACAGCCACTCGCCCAGTAAAATAAAAAATAAAAAAGCAGAATGAGAGGTTTTCTGAGTCCTTCCAGGAGCCCTCAACTCACAGCTAGTTACACTGCCAACTCCTGAGGACAAACAGGGAAAGTCTCCCCAAATGTCTTGCAGACACTGCCATCGATCCGCACAAGAGAGAACTTTGTTCTGCTTTCCCTTGAATGATATTCACAGACTTCCCTGCCCCCAAATTCCAGTCTTCCCCTTGTGATACAAAGGGGTGCCACTGTCATTCCCCACGAACACATCCAAATTACAGGCAACAGGTGGGTGGGGCATCTGGATCAATTAAAAGTAGTGCAGGCCAAACCCTCTGATGTCACGGGAACTCCAGCGAGCTCAAATGCAATGGTTACCTCCAGGGGAGCATTTTAATGCTCTCATTTGGTACAGCCCAGTGTACTCAGGTGCAGAAAAAAATATATATATCAGTTGTTTCAACTGAAAGAGAAGGACATGCCCCACAATTAATCCCAAACGGAATGCTAGCAACAAAAGCGGAACTAAAGGCTTCCCCAGGTTTGCTGTTTCATGCTGGCTACAGTTAGAAGGATTCACAAGAAAATGATTACCTTTCACACCCAGCCAACCCCCCACCAGTGCTGTCAAGGCTCATGGCTCACTGCTCCACAGAGATCTTTACCCTGAGTCTCCTCAACAGGCTGGATGTCAGGTTACAGAGAGCCTATACAGTTGACTCACACATGGATCTAGGTTTCCTTCAGTTAGAACAAAAATCTAACTGCCACCCCCATTGCACAGCTGCGAAGCAGAAAAGTCTACAGGGTATGAAAACTACAAGGTGGTGGGGCCTCCACAGCTCAGGCTCCCATCTTCAGGGAAACTCTCCTCTTTCCCTCCCACCCTTCACCAAATGTAAACAAAACTGAAAAAACACCCATACGTGCACACCTGCTCTCCTCATGCTCCACCTCTATGCAGTCCTTCTATTTTAAGAGATACAGGGTTAGAATGAGTCAAATGCTTTTTTGCTTCCATTAGGGGCTAAAAGAAAGCCCAAGTGGGTGGTCTACCCACGGGAGTGACTCAACCGACTACCACGTAAGCCCCCCAACCAAGGACAGGGTCTGAGCTCACTCTGGATGAGCAAGGGGTGGTTCTCCCAGCTCTGAAACACAAGCATATACCAAGGGACACTTCTGCCAGGGTGAGCCTTGTAGCTACTCCCTGGCAGAGCATTCAGGAAAATAAACTTGAGTGAGGTGTCAGGCACAAAGTAAGCCTAGGCTGAAAGCAACCTGATCCAGAGGATGATGAGGACATTCACCAGGGCCCCGGTCAACACCCCCACCACAAACCCCTCTCCCACCCCAGGTGGGCAGCGCCCAAGACCAAGAAATGCATGTCTGACACTTCTCCCAAACCAAGCCCCCATTTAAAATACCCAAGTAACCTTCTCTAAACATCCACATCATTAAAAATAAAAAGTTTCCAAAGTGGCAGACTCGTTTATGTACCACTATTGCTGTCTCATTGGAGGAACGAAACTCAAACTCAACTTTTTCAAGGCAAGAGTTGTGAAGTTATGTAACAGGTCGGTTTCAGCAACAGGCGATTTAAGAAAAAAACAAAATACAACCTGCCTCCCGAATGATCTTAAGAGCCAGCCAATGTGTGCTCCTCCGCAGGAAGCAAAAATTCTTCTCGGCTCCGGGAGCCTCAACCCTTCGCTGGCCAGCGCCCCTACCCCTGGAGAAATTCGAACCTCGGCTCCGTGACCGTGAAAAGGGGGCCGGGGTGCCCAGACGGCTGCCACCGCAGATGGGAGGTGGGACAGGGAGGCCGGACCCGCCAGTGAGGAGACGGGGCAGATCCCCCACAAGACGGGTCCAGAGACAGGCTTAGGGCAGGTCACCCTGGATACTCCCGGAAGGAGACTGAAAGAAGTCACTCAAGATCTGGCCTGAAGAAGACCCGGCCCAGGCCGTAAGGGAACTAGGGGCAGACTACAGAGACCTGCAGAAGAGGGTCCAGGGCAGGTCAGCCCTAGCCCGGCCGGACTGGAAGAACCCAGATAAGTCAGCTGGCCAGGGGAGGGAGGGGGGAACCGGGGCAGGTTACTCCAGGCCAGACTGCTTGTGGAACACAAGGCAGGTCAGCTCAAGCCGAGGCGGAGGAACAAACCCAGCCGGAGTAAAAGGAACAGGGGCAGGTTAGCTCGGACCGGGACGGAGTGGAGGACTCGAGGCAAGTCGGCCCGGCTCGGGAGTTGGGGTCCGAAGGAACTCAGCCCCGTACTGGCTGGAGCGGGGGCCCGGGGCAGGTCGGGCCAGGCCCGGGCAGAGAGCAGGACCTGGGGCAGACAAGCTCAGGCCCAGCCGGAGTGGGCCTGGGGCAGGTCAGCCCGGGCCCGGCCGCGGTGTGGAACTCCAGGCAAGCCCCGGCCCGGCCCCAGGCGGGGTCGGGGCAAGTCCCAGGCGCCGAGGCCCGGCCCGGGCTTCCGGCGCCGCCATGTGCCGCTCACCTGCGCGTCGAGCTGTCCCGCCGCAGCGCCCGCGCCCGCGCCGCCCGGGCCTCCAGCGCCGCCACCGCCCGGGCCGCCGGGGCCGCCGGGGGGCGTCTGCGTTTGGCTAGGAAGAGTGAAGTCGGTGAACTCGAACTCGGAGCCCTGCGTGTCAGCGCCGAGCAGCTCGGCCTCCTCCGTGTCCAGGAAAGTGAGGGTCTGCGAGCTGGGCCCGTACGCCTCCACGCTCATGGTGCCGCCGGGTAGGGCCCTCGGGCCGGCTCCGCACCTCACTCGAGCCCGCCGCCGCGCTGAGGCCTAGGCCGCAGGCCTCGGGTCGCCGCCGCTGTCGCCCCTGTGCGCCCGGAACGGACCGAACCGCCCGCCCCGGCGTAAGCCGGGCCGAGAGCTACGAGCGCCGAGTCGCCGCCGCCGCCGCCGAGGCCCTCCGCGCCGCCGCTTCCCTCAAAGCCGCCCGCTGCTCGCAGCCCCCGGCAGGAACGGCCGCCACCGCCGCCGTCGCCGTGCGCGTGCGCGAGTCCGACGCCGGAGGAAGCGCGCGCGCTCTTCGCGGACGCAGCCAACCTGCGTTCGGGCGCCAGGAGCCAAGCGGGACGACGAGACGCGCATCGCGCACGCGCAGAGGGCGGGGCTTTCAACCGCCTGCGCGTCGGCAGCTCCAGAACTTGGCCCCGCCCCAACCGCTAATCAGGGACGCCGGGCGGCGGGCGGTGTAGACGCGGCGCACTGCACCTGTGGGCGCTGCGACAGTGTTTCGGTTTAATTGAGCGCTAGCCGAATACCCTACGTAGGGGGTCTCGGAACGCCCAACTGCAGAGGCTGGGGAAGGACAGTGCGCTCCTACCCCTGGCAAAAGCTGCGTAGAACGCAGTTTCCCCATCTGTAAAATGGGGGAATACCTCGCACATAGTAGATGCTCCCTGTGCAATGGTTTAGTGAGGGAGTGGGGCTCGGCGCGGTGGTCACACCTATAATCCCAACACTCGGAGGCTGAGGCGAGAGAACTGCTTGAGCCCAGGAGTTCGAGACCAGACTGGTTGACAGAGTGAGACTCCATCTCTACAAAAAATACAAAACTTAGCTAAGCTTGGTGGTTCGCGCCTGTAGTCCCAGCTACTAGGGAGGCTGAGGTCGGAGGATCGCTTGAGCCTGGGAGGTTGAGCCTGCAGTGAGCCGAGATCGCGCTACTGCACTCCAGCCTGAGCGACAGAGCGAGACCCTGTCTCAAAAATAAATAAATAAAAATAAATGAATGGGGATAGTCTTATGTACTGGGCCTGGCACGTGGAAATGATGGTTGCTGCTGTTCCTGATTCCTCTGCTGCTGTTACTAACCCATCACAATTTTTGCTGTGATTATTTAGCGGACGTATACAGCAAAACAATTGGAAGCACATGGTCTGTGGTGGAATTTAGACCTGACCACTTACTAGCTGTATGAAATTATACAAGTGACTTAACCTCTCTGAGCCTAGAGTTTCTGCTGCCAGTGAGGTGTGCTAGGAAGGCTGGGCAACATGGCTCTTTCCTGAAATCTCAGCACTTTAGAAGGTAGAAGCAAGAGGATCACTTGAGCCCAGGAGTTTGAGGTGAGCTATGATTGTGCCACTGCACTCCAGCCTGGGTGACAGAGATCCTGTGTGTGTGTGTGTGAATATACATATATATACTTTTTTTTTTGAGATGGAGTTTTCGCTCTGTCGCCAGGCTAGAGTGCAGTAGCGTGAATCTCAGCTCACTGCACTCTCCGCCTCCTGGGTTCAAGAGATTCTCCTGCCTCAGCCTCCC
>CAUYQU010088530.1:0-23968 GCA_963574635.1 Cheracebus regulus | reverse complement strand
CAGTGAATAATATTAACAATGTGTGTTATTATTATTATTATTTGAGACAGAGTCTCACTCTATCACCCAGGCTGGAGTGCAGTGGTGTGATCTCGGCTCACTGCAACCTCCACCTCCCAGGTTCAAGCAATTCTCCTGCCTCAGGCTCCCAAGTAGCTGGGATTGTAGGCACTCACTACCACACACAGCTAATTTTTTGTATTTTTAGTAGAAACAAGGTTTCACCATGTTGGACAGACTGGTCTTGAACTCCTGACATCAAGTGATCCACCCGCTTCAGCCTCCTAAAATGCCGGGATTACAGGTGTGAGCCACCGCACCCAGATTACTATTTTTTTAACACTTGAAACATCTCTGATTTAGAGTTTATATAACTTTCCAAATACCACAGGCATGGTTAGTCCATAACTGAGGTTCAACACACATCTGTGCTCTCCAAAACCTGTGTTCTTTTAACCCTGTACTGTGCACACACACACACACACACACACACATATACATATATAAATATATATATTTTAACAATAGTCTTTATATATTTATGATATATCTCATATGTAAATCTTTAAAACTTCCAATCTCAACTACCATGATATTTAGCAATAAAAGTTGATTTCACTTTCTCATTTTAGATTACAACTTTATTTGTGCATGCT
This sequence comes from Cheracebus regulus, assembly GCA_963574635.1. Lineage (NCBI taxonomy): Eukaryota > Metazoa > Chordata > Mammalia > Primates > Pitheciidae > Cheracebus > Cheracebus regulus. The sequence goes on along the minus strand of CAUYQU010088530.1, from coordinate 23,312 downwards.
TCTAATTTGTCTCAGTTTAGCATTAATTAAATGACGTAATTTTATGTAGCATTAAAAGTTGGCATGTCTATATTATCCCACTTAACTGATATCAGATTAGAATTTGAAAACTTTGTGCTACAATTGAGATGTGTAAACAATGATCCACTCAGACATAAAAAAGTTCCCGTTTTTACCAGCTGTGTGAGTGACGCTATCTTTAATTTGATTAGTTTTGGAACAATTTGGAAAATGTGATACTATAGCTGAATAGTGAAACTAATATTTAAATAATGCTGACACAGTAAAATCAAAACAAAACAACTCTGAGTGTTATTCTCTTTGCTGTCATCATTAAAATCAGTACATTAATAAGGGAGAACTTGACAGCTGGGGCAGCATGGCAGGTTGGCAGCCACAAGGGGGTGTTCCTCATGCTGCAAAGTTTACAAAATTTTATTCCAATTACATATGCTTCATTATTCTTGGAATTCTGTTCTTTTACTCAAATTTGCAACCTCATGCTACCAACCCAAAGCATCAAAGCACTAGCAATTTCCCCAAAGCAATACTTTGGGGAAGAGAATCACATGTCTATTTCATGACATGCCACTACCACATTCTTCCATGATGGAAGGTGTTTTCAAACTTCCTTTTTCTATTTTTTTCTTTTAATTTGAATTTTCAGACTTTCTTCTTTTTAAAATTTTCATCTGATAGCTCATGCATGGATACTTTTAGAGAGGATGCATGAAATTCAAAGATCCACTAAAGGAATAAATAAATTTCTATATATCATTTTTCCATGTAGTAGTAGATGGAAACTTTTTGTGACTATGTGGAGAGCTAAAGATCCTAGCTCACATCAAAGTGTTATTTAGAAATGCACACCATGGACTGCTTTTGCTTCTGTTTATCTTTCATATTACAAAGTGAAAGACAGATCATAATTAGACGGTACTATTTATGGCCACTGAATCCACATCAGCTCTAGGAGCTAGATCACCTAACATTTTGCCCTGATTTGTTTTCTGTTTTATATTTCTTTGATCTTTGCTCTTAACTTTATTATTTTTCTCTTTCTGCTTGCTTCAGGTTTCTCTTGTTCTTCGTTTTCTAGGTCCTTGAAGTAGCAGGTTAGATTATGTATTTGAATTTGTCTCTTTGCTATTGTAAACAATTAACTTCCTAAGATTTTCTCTCCGCACTGCTTTAGGTGTGCTGTGCCTTACAAATTTTGACATGTTGTGTTCTTATTTTTATTCAAGTCTCTCTCTCTCTCTCTCTCTTTCTCTCTCTCTATATATATACACACACACACATAGACTTGAATATATATATTCAAAGTTCCAAGATTCTTTCTTTTATTATTTCTTTTTAGAGAATTTTTATTAGCAGCATTTTTTAAAGGATAGCTCTGCTGGCAGCAAATTTTATTACTATATATATATATTTATTTAATTTTGCCTGAGGCTTCCTCTATGACCCATGGATTATTCAATTTATACTATTTAATTTCCAAATGTCTAGAAGTTTTTCTGTTATCTTTCCATTATTGATTTCTAGTTTGATTCCACTGGAGTCATAGGACACACTCTGTATGATTTAAATTCTTTTAAATTTGTTCAAGTTTGTTTAATGGCCCAGGAGATGGTCTGTCATGGGTTAAGTTCTGTAAGTGTAAAAAATGTTTCTAATTGGTGTATTCTCTAAATGTTGATTAGACTCTGTTGGATGATGTGTTTTGAGTTCTTACAGATCCTGGCTGATTTTCTCTCTTAATTGTTTTATCATTATTGAGAAAGGGATGTTGAAATTATCAACTTTAATTGTGAGTTTTTCTATTTCTCCTTTTAGTTCTGTTTGTGCTTCATATATTTTGCAGCTTTGTCATTTCATTTATACACATTTAGAATTGCTATGTTTTGGTGGATTTACCCTTTTATCATTATGTAATATTCTTCCGTCTCTGGTAGTTTTCTTTTCCCCACAGTCTACTTTGATGTTAATATAGCCACCTCTAATTTCTTTTGATTCATGGCTGCATAATATATTTTCCCCATCCTTTTGCCTTTAGCCTACTCCTATCGTTATATTTGATTTTAGTTTCTTATATACAACATATAGTTTGGTCATGTTTTCAAATCCACTCTGTCAGTCTCTGTTATTGAATTTGGACCATTTACATTTAATGTGATTACTGATATGCTAGGGCTTAAATCTGATATTTTATTTTTGTTTTCTGTTTGTTCTGTCTTGTTTTGACTTCTCTGCTTTCATACCATCCAGTGGATCACCTGAACAAGTTTTAGAATATCATCTTGATTTGCCTGTAGTGTTTTTAAGTATCTCTTTGTATAACAATTTTAGTAGTTGCTTTAGATATTACATTATATGTACATAATTTATTATAGCCTACTGGTCTTGACATTTTAGCAGTTCAAGTGAAGTGTAGAATCCTTACTTCTCTTTACATTTCTTTACCTTCTTGTAGATATTTTCTCTATATATATTTAGAACTACTTTAGAGAGTATTTTATATATATATATTTTAATGGAATCTTGCTCTGTTGCCCAGGCTGGAGTGCAGTGCAGTGGCGCAATCCTGGCTCACTGCAAACTCTGCCTTCTAGGTTGAAGCAATTCTCCTGCCTCCCAAGTAGCTGAGACTATAGGCACCTGCCACCATGCCTGGCTAATTTTTGTATTTTTAGTAGAGACAGGATTTCATCATGTTGGCCAGGATGGCATTGATCTCCTGACCTCGTGATCCACCTGCTTCAGCCTCCCAAAGTGCTGGGATTACAGGTGTGAGTCACCATGTCCGGTCAAGAATATTATTTTTTAAACCTTCAAATATAATTTAGAAACTTAAGAAGAAAAGGAAAACATATTTGCTTATATTTAACTCTTTTCTTTGCTCCTTTTCAGTGTTCCAAGATTCTTTCTTTTATGATTTCTTTTTAGAGAATTTTTATTCGCAACATTTTTTTAAAGATATATCTACTGGCAGCAAATTTTATTAATATTTCTTCCTTAGGAAATGTCTTGGTTTCTTGTTCATTACTGAAGGGTATTTTTCACTGGATATAGATTCTACACTTGACAATTTGCTCTGAGCACTCAAAAAGTCAGTTGCTTCCTTATGGCCTCCATGATTTCTAATAAAAAATATGCTGTCATTTAAATTATTTTTTTCAGTCAGATAATTGCTTATTCCTATTTTGCCTTTTTCAAGACTTTTTCTTTGCCTTCAGTGTTCAGAAGTTTGACCAGGCTATGTCTTGGGGTGAACTTCTTCAGAGTTTTTCTGTTTGGATTTCTCTTAGATTCTTAAATATGTAGGTTTAGGTCTTTAGCCAAATTTGGGACATTTCAGCCATTAGTTCTTTGAGTGCTTGTCAGTTTCCGTCTATTTCCCTTCTTCTTCTAAGATGTCAATGGTAAGAAGTTTAGATCTCTCCTTATAGTCCCACAGGTCCCAGAGACCTTGTTTATTACTTTTTTTCCAGCTTGTTTACTCTCCATTCTTAATGTTGGGTTATTTATGCTGTTCTACATTTTAGCTCACACATTCTTCTCTTTGCCCCTTTAACTTGTTTGATGTTAATATAGCCACCTCTAATTTCTTTCGGCTAAAGGTTGCATAATATATTTTTCTCATCCTTTTACTTTTAGCCTGCTCCTATCACTATATTTGATATATATTGATATTTGATATATATTTGATTATATATTTGATATAAATAGTGTATGTTGAACTCATACACTAAGTTTTTAAAAAATTTTCTGTTATTGTGTTTTTCAGTTCTACAATTTCCATTTGGTTCTGTACATCTTCTATGCATTTATTTGCTGAGAGTTTCTATTTTTCAGTTGTTTCAAGTATGTTCAGAATAGCTCACTGAAGCATTTTTATTGTGGCTGCTTTAAAGTATTTGTCAGATAATTGTGACATCTTTGTCATTTTTGTGTTAGCCTCTATTGATTGTCTTTTCATTCAAGTTATTTTTCTCATTATTGTGATGAGTGAGTTTTTTTTATTGAAATGAGTACATTTTAGATATTATGCTATGAGACTGAGTCTTATTTAAGCCTGCATCAGCTAGTTTCCTCTGACATCCTCTAACAGAAAAATAGGGAGTGGGTTGCCTCATTATCACCAGTTAGGTGTAGAAATCCAGTCTCTTGGCATCCACTGATGCCTGCAGTGGAGAGTTTCCTGTTACTGTTAGAACATGATGGGAGTTCTGGCTCCTCCAGCCCCTGAGTCCCTGTTTATTCCCCTGGGAGGAGAAGGAGTATATCATGAGTGCTCCCTACATGGTCCTACTAACACCATGGAGAATGATCTTATGGTCACTGAGTGACAGTGAAAGACCTAGTGCACTTACCTTGCACTAGGCCACCTGTGACACCAACATCAAAAAGAGGGAGGGGCATCTCATTACTACTAGGTTGGGGTGGAAGTCCTGGTTTCCCATAAAGCCTCCACTGACCCTGCAATGAGGCAGCCTCATTACCATGTGGAAAGGATGAATGTCCCAGCTCCTCTCTCTGTCTTCTCTAACAGCACCCCAATAGCGGGGGTGAGGTGTCTCCTTTCACCCTGGAGTAAGTGGAAATCATGGCTTCTCACTCTATCTTTGCTGGCATGAGTGTGATGGGGCCACTGTCTTTTCTTTGGCTGGAACAGGGCAGTTATTCCCTGAAAGTTTTCCTTCTTGTTAAATTGCTCCTTTCTGGTTCTTTGGTTAAAGATAGCAGGCATTTTTATTGGGGGCTCTGCTTCTGTTGACATTTTGAGCTTGCCAGCTTCTCCAGATAAAACCCAAACTAAAACCCCCAGGAACTCACCATGATGTTGTTCCTTATATCCTACAGTCTCTAGCCAGTGAGCTTTCTCTTTTGTTTTTCCAGAGGCTTTTTATATTTGTTTTATACAAAACATGCAGAGTTTTAAATGATATTTAGCAGAAGGAATGAGAAAAAGCACTTCTATTTTATCTCTTTGGAAGTGGAAGTCTGATATGAATATCTAATTGAGACTTGCCAAGACTTAGTGAAATGCTTAAGAAAACTTTTTTCTAATTCTAATATGTATTTATCTTTTTCATTATTCTGGTCCTATTAAATGTACATTCCCCATTATTCCCATCCAGTATACTAGTATGTGATAGTTACAGTGATAGTAGTGGCTAACACCTATATGGTGTTATGTACAGAACTGTAGTCATTTAATCTTCATGATGACCTAATAATTAGTTACCATCATTACTTCATTAATGCAGATGAGGAACAAATGCATTAAATGATTAAATGATTTCACCAAGGTCTCTTAGCTGGGCTTTGAGCTAAGGCAGATGTGGTCACTTTCCTGAATTTCACAGAATTTAGTGAACATTTCAGAGAACTCTTACTAATTATTTTAATTTGCAATTCCTTCAAGTTTAAACTGGAAACACAATCTTTACTGCTAGTTGTATTTCTGAAAGGGCTTTGATTTCTTCAAAATGCCTGCCACCAAAGATGATTATCCTAACAGTGGTTTCATGATGTCCATCATGCTTTTTGGAGACACTCCTCACTGAGAGTCTTGTGCTCATTTATGTCTCATGGTGTCCCCAAAATGCAAGACCCTGACTTCTCTTTACCTGGGCTTAGAGTTTTGTTTGTAGTATGGGAAACTTTGAGGCATGAGGTACCATCTCCCTGAAGAAAAAAGAAATCTGGTTTCACTAACTCTAAAAGCAGTGAATACCCCAAACTAAGGGTTTCCCTTTTGTAAAGCCACCCATCGTGAGTGTAGGTGTCATTTGTCTGTTTAAGCTCTTGTGGGATTTGTGGCTTCAGAAATTAATGCAATTACACATTCACTGACTACTGCTTTTGCTGTGAGTAATAACATTTTTTGTCTCTAACCCGGGAGTCTCGTATCTTCAGGGGTACCCATGAAATGATGGCAGGTTAACTTTTTGGCTTGCAGGTAGGGTAAAATCTCAGATCCTTCACAGTTTTCACAGTGGTACGGGTCCACTCTTGCTTTCTGAGTACTCGAGCTCAGCCCACACTTAGATAAGTGAAATTTATGCATTGCTTCTTTATGCAAGAAGAGTAAGTTAACATTTGAATCCAGGCAGAAACAAATTTCCTTACCCTTTAGAAGCATGAACTTTATGATTCTGCCTCTGTAACATTACTAGAAATTATAGCAGTTTAAAATTTCACCAGTTGATCATTCCATGCCCATAGCCACATAGACGAAATTAACCATCTGATAATTTGTTATCTTCTAATATTATCTCTCCTTCTAACTGTCCTGGGGATAATTCTAGTAGATACAGGCTGATGGTGTCCTTTTTTTGGCATAGTCAAAAAATAAAGGCAAAGTGGAGAAATGAGATGAAAATTAATATGTGTCCTTCTGGTACCCAGACACAGTAATAAAAAAAAAAAAAAAAGAAAAACAGGCCAGGAGTTTGAAGATTTCTAATTAAGGTTTCCACCTCAGTTCCCTCCTGTTGTGCGATGTTTGACATAATAGGCTGGCTCCCGAAGGCAGAGTGCTATGGAGAAAGGTGGGCTTCGTGTTTCAGTGTTTTACTTGCTTCTCCCTTCTGTTCTTTTATTTCCCAGGCCTTCCCATTGTGTAAACATGCTTGTTCATGCTGTTTTTCTTTTTTCCTTTTTTTCCTCCCATAGTTTGCTAAATATGCCTTTCCAGTATTCTTTTTTTTAAAAAAAAAATCTCTTTTTTTTTTCCTTTCCAGATTTTGTCTTCATTTGCTTGATTTTCTGGGCAGAAGGCCCAGTCTGGTTTATACTTTTTGTGCATCTATATCTTTTCAAAGTGATTCCTTCCTTAATAATTATTATTCTCATTCATATATTTTCTCATTAGAGAATTGAGTGATGTGGAAAGGGGACCTCCCAGCTGATCTCTCAGGAGAAATATTTCCTCCTGTGTCTTTAAAAATATTCATCTATGATGCTGGAAGATGAGGCTTAATGCCTTCCTTACACGCTTTGCTGCTGAATAGAATGACATTTGTTTTGACCAGTACTCTCTTCATTTTCTTTCCTCTTATTGAATCAGATAGGAATCATGCACATGTCTCTGTATGTTTGTATGCCTGAGTGTAGTGGAGTTGCAAAAGCAAATACTCTGTGTGTGTTTGTGTGTCTGTGGATTTGTGTTCTGAGTGTGATGCAGCATAGATGCATAGGAGAATGCTCTGCTGCACTTTGGCATGTTTATTTTGGAATGTCATTTCCAATCAAATTTAACATTTATAACCGGCCTCCCTTCATGGCTTTCTGGGCCACAGTTTAAATGCCCAAGAATAAACATGTCAGCTGTAAATGGAAGATTATGGCAGCAACCAAGACAGACTGTCATCTCATCAGCTGCTTAAAAATTAAAATTTCCTTTTGTGGCTAGACTTTTCTTACAGCTATGCCTATGGGCTGTGAAGAAAGCAGATATTTAGTGGAGTGAATGAGGCATAGGACATAAGATGTTAAAATAACACAAAGTACCTTGTCTGTCAGTAAAAGACAACCATAGAGAAACCAACTTGAACCAGAATGCTTTTTAAGAAATTTCTCCCAAGGCACCAGAATCTAGTGATTCTAGGATCTAAGAAGAATAAATTTTCTAGTGGGATATGTATTCTATAGATATGGAAACGCAGAATTATATTTTCATGTGTAAGCCGATAAGTTTTAAAGACGCAAAAAGAAGTGTAACAAGTTTTATTTTTCTATTTGAAAGTAGAGTATTTTTCACAGATGACTACACTCAGCTTGCTAACACATTCTCTGCATTTATCAAGTGAAATTGCACAGTATCAGGAGTGATTTGCCAATGTCTTCAGTAGGTATGGACTGAATATATCTTTCACATTTAAGAAGCTAGCAGAAGCTGTCAACTGGCCAAACAAAGGAGTATCCCACTGAGCTGGGTTAACATCGACAAATGAATGCGATTAAATGTTACTTCATTGGTGATGGCATATTGTGATTCTATCAGAGGCTTCCCTTAGGATATACTATGCACTATGGTTCTTTTCTTGATTATTATAACATATATAGATTCCTATCCTTTATTTTAGTAGATTGGAGGAATCTGAAAAAAAAAATGTTTCAGAAACAACCCAAATGGATTCTTTATCATAAAACTCTGACATTTATTGCTATCGTAAGTTTGGACTTTCTCAGTAAAATTAAACAATTCTCTAGATACAGCAGTTTGTTTCTTTAAAAATCAAGCCATGGTGCTGTGGGTGGGGATGGTGGCAAGAGTGATACATGATACGTTCATGGCCATTTCATGATGCTTCCCTGCTTTAATCAGAGAGACCAACAGATGAGCAGCTGTTGACCCAGAAAGGTGGATCAATGCTTATGGCCATAGCCTGTATTAGTTTTCTTATCTTTGCAAGTTGGGTCCTATTGAGTTTCAGATACAGCTGTCTTTAATAGACAGAACACGCAGGGCCACGGCACGTGAAGGAGTTACTAGCGATTGCTTAACTCTGCTTTTGTTCCTAAGCAGGCAGCAAGGATGGAGCTACACTAAGGCCGATGAAGTTCACAGTGCAAATAATGCAAATAAGATGACAATGCAAGCCCTGGTGATTAAAAAAGGTCAGTAATGTTTTTCAAGGAGCACTTAGCTTGTTGTTTAAAAAATGTTCCTTCCATGTATTAAGTCTGAATTGTCCTGAGATGAATGACAGGAAATTATGTCTATCTCTTCTTTAATATGTCTATATTCATCCAAACAAAATGAAATAAAACACGGAAGCTTTATCTGAGTGATTCAAGTCCCTAACTTATCTTTATCTGGATACTAGAAGAGAAAAATCTTGGTGGATATGAATAGGAACTAAATTATCTACAAAATTTATTTAATTTCTCATTTTATTTTTAAAAATTTTTGACATGACCTACAGGCCATGGCTTGTAATGATAAAGAGAGAAGATATTATTATTTTATACAGATTACAAAGTTGACAGTAAAAATTGCATCCTGATTGGTTGAAAGAGATATTGATAGGATTTAATAGCCTCTACTTTAACCACTACTGTTTCCAATTAGACAGAGTTCGTGTTCCTCAGCCTGAAACGTCTGGACTCTGACTTCTAGAGCCTCTACAACTCTAAAATGCTCATGTTCGCTGCTGTGCTGATTTTAAATTTAACCATTGGTAATGATATTTTTAGATAATTTTTAATGTTTTTAATAGTAGTTATGAATACACTAACATTTTTCATCCCACACTTACTGTAAAAATAAGATTATCCAGTGATTATTGAATGGTATATATGTCTGACAATTCCCTGGTTATGGTAAATTTCACACATACTGACATTACTTTGAGAAAACTGATTTGTACCCCTATTCCCATCCCAGGAGAATGTTCCTACTATCTCAGTAATGTCCAGCAGATGATATCAAGATATGGATCAGCTGGTGAACACATGGGGGATTATAAAGAAAACTGGCCTGAAACAGCTCAGATTCACCAATAAGCCATCCCATGCATGGTATTTTATTTATCAGGAATCTTAATAAACACTTCCATCATAACTTGCTTCAAGGTAGCTTTGGCACAGCTTGGATTTCTTCCTTCTTACGGTCTTTGTAACTCTGCTTGCATAAACTATAATATAGCAGCAGATGACTGAGGGAAGTTAGCTGATTTGGTAGCTCTAAATACCATCGCCAGGACCTGGATTAATAACCAGCAGAATATTTATTGTTGAATAATGAATTCACTCCTTGTCTAATGCTTTAACATAAGAAATTTCTCCCTTGATTTGTTTGAGCCCTTTCTTGAACTCACATGTCATTAGCGAGCTAGGAAGTATATTGTTGGATTACTGGTGATTCTTAGTAGTGTACAAAGACCACTATATTCTGTTTATTAATATCTAACACTTATTGAGCAAATGCTTTATATGCCAAGTACATTGGCAGGTGCTCTATATTTAAAGCGGAAAGCACAAGGAGTATTTATTCCTTCCCCTGAGTGTAAAAGGAGTAGGTAGAACTCTTGGTAGGGAAACTGGCAAATTTGAGTGTATCTGACATGGGAATAGGGGGGTGTGCAGATCTTCGCTAATAGCAAGAAAGAAGTAGGTAAGTCATATATGCATACTTAAGACCAAGACTCACTCAGGGCATAAGAAATTATGTGAAATTATTTGAAGTTATTGAGATAAAATTTTGTTTTCAATGAAGGCAGAACTTTCCTAAATGTTGGCTTTGTAAACTATATCTTATGTATTTTCAGTCAGTCCATGTGCCAAAACTGTACCAGTTTCTCCTTCATCAGAGACAAAGAAAAGACATCATGAAGATCCACCTGCTGTTGTAGTGGCCTGAATGATTCAAGAGAATGGTTTCCAAGGGGGAATATAACCAATTATAAAACCTGAACACATTTTATTGATTCTAGAGCCAAGATGTTGACACCATCTCCACCCAGAAAAAAATTAGATAAAATAACATTAGATTTCTATAATTGCAAAAAGTAGCTTGTAACTTGAGACAAAGTTTCTAAAATACTATATGATACAACACTTAGTAATTAAATCTTCTGTTGCTCCCTAGTTTAAACACAATGACGGTTCGTTACTGTGCTCTCCTCCTCAAAACTCCATTATAGCCTTCTGCTTAGCTCCTAGTCTTTCTCTCTCAGTAGAAAACTTTTTCTATTTTACATGAAAATTTTAGAGTTGTAGAGACTATAGAAGTGAGAATTCAGACTTTCCAGTTGAGTAAAACCAACTCTGCCTTACTGGTAACAGTATATAAAGTTATATACATAAAATGTGAACATACATAAACTGTGAAACAATTCCTTCCCTTCCTTATTACTGGTCTGTCTGCTCAGCAAAGCTTCTTTCCTCTTTGCTCTCTGTTTCTGCCCAAAACCAGTCTCTCCTCGGGCCCTTGATCTCAGCTTCTTCTGTTCCAACAGTGTGTCTTAGATTTATTCCTTCTTTACTAAGTTATTTTACTCAACCTATACACATACTCAAATAGCCTATGCTTACAAAAACTCTTTTTGACCCCGAATTGCTCTCTAATTACTGTCCATTCTCTTTTCTTTCTCATCCAATGTCATTCATTAATCCAATAAAAGTTTGTCAAGAAGCTATTATGTGCCAGGTACAACGCTAAACTTCTTTAATTATATAATCAAAATAACAGTTATTTTTTCAGACTCAATAAGCATATATGTATTAAATTAGAAATATCAATTGGGAAATATAGAAATGTATGAAAAATAAAAGAAAATTACAAATAACCCTACTCACATGAAAAACACTGTTAATATCAATATATAATCAACCACATATATTGGTAATGATGTATTTTAGATACAGATAGAGAAAAATACAAAATATGCCTTACAATATAAATTATTTTAAGTTTGTTATTCTAATTATTTCAAGTATTTTAATTAGATGTGTCTCACACTTTTGAATAGCCTCGGAATGCAAAATTCGTGCTAGTTAATGGTCCTGGGTTGCAGACCCAACTTCTCATTGTATCCTTCCATGATAGAGAGGCCTGTCCCTTCTATAAGGACACTAAGCCTATTCATGAGGGCTCCTTGCTCGCATTCTAATTATCTTTCCAAGGTCCCACCTCCTAATGCTATCACATTGGGCATTAGGATTTCACATATGAATTTTGTGGGAACATGAACATTCAGCCGATTGCAGTGCTCTTTTTCCCTTCTGTAAAGTCATTTCTGGGGTGTGGCTGTCCTTCCAGGACCATCTCACAGTCCACCTTCATCACAGTCCATGTGACTAGTGCTCATAATAATGGCGTCTGTTGCTTATGGGCCAAAGTAGTGAGGAAGTAGGTATTCTCCAAGCTCTATATCTTCTTTCATCTGTCGATTGGGTCACAAAGGCCAAGGTCACCTTGGAAGCCATTGTTGAGGATTGACAAAGCTCCTATCAAAGTATGGTTATGAATGACCCCACAGAGTGGAGCATTGTTCCACCCCCACCCCCTATGGACCCCCACTGCTGGCTAGATTTATAGAGTGAGAAACAAAATTTCATGAAATTAAGCCATTGAGATAGGCAGTTTATCTGTTATGTTGATCAGTGTTACTTTAATATAGAAACCAGTATCTCAAAGTGAGTGCTAGAATAATAAATATCCTAAAACATGAGACATTGCTATGGATGCGAGGCAGGGAACAGTAAAAAATCTTGCAGTGAAGTGTGGGAAGACAGAGGAACCAGGGTGTGGGGTAACAAAACATTTGGTTAAACTGTTTCCAAAAATGAGTTTAAAAGATAATCAGTTTGCCTGTAGCCATGAATGAAGAAAGTGAAAATAGAATATTTGTAGGATACGTTGGTTGCATGTAGACTATATCAGTTTCTTAGGGCTGCCACATACTGCGCCCTTGAAACAACAGAAATTCATTCCCTCGTAGTTCTGAAACCTAGACGTCCAACATCAGGTTGGTGGCAGGGTCATTCTCCTTAAAAGCTCTGGGAAATAATCCCTCTGTGCCTCTTAGCCGCTGGTGGTGTGGTTGACGCGCCTTCACACTCCTTGACTTGTAGTTGCGTCATTTTAATTTCTGCCTGTGTCTTCATCCATCCTCACATGTACATCACACTGTGTGTGTGCGTGCGTGCGTGTGTGTGTGTCTAAATCTCTCCTTATAAAATTACCAATCCTTGGAGGTGGGGCCCACCCTAATCCAGTATGACCTTATCTTAGCTTGATTACATCTGCAAAGATCCTAACTCTAAATAGTCGCACTCACAGGTATCAGGGAGTAGGACTTCAATATAGCTTTCCAAAAACACAATTCAACTTGCAAAATGGACATTGAAAAATTACAGGGCCTCAGGCAAAGTTTTTCTGTTCGTAGACAAAAATTGAGAGGAAATGGAAAGAATACATGTGTTCGGAGTTTGTTGGGAAAGCAGAATGCTGCTGCATTCGGTCACGTGGGGAGCCAGGCTGACCAGGGAATCTAACACATTCTACATGGGGCTTCCAAGCCTCCTGGGGTGTGGCAAGTAGATCCTGTGTGTAGGAATGGGGATGCACGTCGATAAGTTTTGGCCAGAGAAGAGGATGGTGACAGAGAAGGCTAGCTATACACAGAGATCCTGTTCCTCTTCCATATTGGAAAACAATTGCTGGGAGTACACTTTTTAGTTGCCCTTGGATCTGGGGGTGGGGTGGAAGAAATGTATTTTACTTCCACCTGGTTAACAAGGGCATATGTCTTCTCCTCTTTTCCTCTATCTTCAGACTAGTTATCTATATTCAAGATGACTTTGGGTTCTACGTGTTTAATAGGGTGGAACTTGGGTCAGACTGGATACCTTAACACCTGGATAGAGAAAGAAACTTACATTTTATTAAGTCACTGAGAATTTAGAGTTTTTCTGCTATGTTTATCTATAGTTTTACCTTTACCAACACATAAGATGTTCCTTAATTTATCTGAAATGTCTTCTATGGTTAAGCATTTTAGATATTTTTAGATTTACACTGTTACAATCATATTAACTTATGAAGTTCTGGATTCATCCCTGCTTCTCTCTTTCTTTCTTTCTTTTCTTTTCTTTTCTTTTTTTTTTTTTTGATGGAGTTTCACTCTGTCACTCAGGCTAGAGTGCAATGGTGCAATCTTGATTCACTGTAACCCCCACCTCCTGGATTCAAGCAATTCTCCTGCCTCAGCCTTCCGAGTAGTTGGGGTTATAGTCATGTGCCACCATGCCTGGTTAATTTTTTTGTATTTTTGGTAGAGACGGGGTTTCACCATGTTGGTTAGGCTGATCTCAAACTCTTGACTTCAGATGATCCACCTGCCTCAGCCTCCCAAAGTGCTGGGGTTACAGGCATGAGCCACTGCACCTGGCATCATCCCTGCTTATTTCTTTGGAATACATACCTAGTGTGAAATTTGGGGGTTATGAAAGCCTGTCAATATTTGTTGCCTTTCAGAAAGAATAGTTCCATCTGTAATTATTTCTACCAGAACTGGATCATAGTACCACATTTTTACACCATTGCCAATATACTTTGCAAAAATTTACCAAATTAACAGGATAAAGAAAAATCATATCTTGACTAAGCTTAAAATATAGCCTATATGGGTTGCCATCACTTCATCACCCTTTAGTCACTTCTAAACCTATCACAATTTATCTTCCACACCATTAAGCGAATGACAATGCACTCGTTAATGGTCTCTAATGACTTCTGAATTATCAGATCACATGGACATATTTAATGGTTTGTCTTATTTTATGTCACTTTAACAATGGAACGGAGGGTTTTTCTCTCTTATTTTCTTATTTCTTGGCTTCTCCTTTTGACTTTAATTTTATAATGACAGCTCTGTCTTTGTGACCATTCCTTCTCAGTTCCTTTTCTGGATCCTCTTCCCTTACCTGGTCGTGCATGTTGGAGCTCCTTAGTGTTCCCTTGTCCTCATAGTTTCTATCTCTAGGCCTGCTCCCAAACCTACCTCTCATGTGCTAATGGCTTTCTTATCTATGTGGTTAACTTCGCTGCTCACAGACCCTGTATCAGGTGCCTACGGGACATTCTCTACCTGATCGTCCCATAGAGACTTTAAACTAAACAGAACTGAATTCATTATCTCCTTCTCTCTCAAACCCATGCTTTCATCTTTATTTCCTACATAGGTTGATAACTCCGCTCTTTAACTCTTTACTCACTCCCCTAGGCTGTTGGAGTCAATTGGTATTCTTAAGTATTCATATTCAGATTCTCTTGAGTGTGCACTGGACCCAATGACTTCCTTCTAACAAACAGTGAAAGTGAAGGGATGTCACCTCTGGGATGAGGATATAGAAGATTGTGAATTCCATCTCGCTGCTATACTCTTCCTCACTCTGCCCCGAGCTTGCTGTAATGGACAAGACCAGATAGTATGGTGCTAAGCCACTAAGGGACTGAAGCCCTCAGTCCAACAGTCTTTGAGGGCCAGGATTCTGCCTGCAACCACTGAGAGAGCTGCAAAGCTGATTCTAGCTCACTTGAGCCCCAAGATGACTATGGTCTTAAATGCCACCTGGGTCACAACCTCGTAAGAAACCCTGAAGCAGAAGACCCAGCTAAGCTGTCTGTGCCCAGATTTCTGACCCGCAGGAGTATTAAACAATAAATATGTGTTATTTTAGGGTATAAGTTTTGGAGTACTGATTTGTTACACAGCAAATAAATAATACAGGGAATAAGAATGACAAAATAGTTGTATGCTAAAATTTATGAATTTTTATCTTTGAAATGTTTGAATATTAATGAGAGACATTCTTAGTGATAGTCTTTGAATACCACTTCATATAAAACATGTCAAAATATCATATTTTAAGTTTTTTCAGGATTAGATGTTCCAACAACATTTTTCTTCAATGTGTTCATTTATTCTTTGTATAATGAACTATATGAAAATTATAAATGCATATCTAAATGGCTAAATAATTACACAAATTTTGGTTAATCATAAAGTGATGAGCATATGTGGCTCAATTAAACCCCAGTTATTTGGCAAGAAGCCATAACTGATCAAAGCAATGTCCCTTGAACTTACCTTGATTAGCATTGTCTGGGTAACAAAAGTGCTCCAGATTCCTTGAGAACATGCACAGCATTGGTTCATTGAATGAAAATTTGTGTTACGATTTTGCATACACAACTACATGCTAAAGTGGCTGCAGTTCTTAGTACCTTGGCTAGTTGGGTGGATGTGACTTAATTTAAGTAGCTGTCTTGTTTAATTCATTATCTTAATACTTTCACCCTCCCCCTCTATATTTCAAATTACCTCCAGGATGAAATTGAATGCTCTAGTTCTAAGGATAGAAAAACATTACTTCTGAGCAATATTTCAGTCACAGGTCAGTAATCTTGATAGCTGGTGTTACATTTGCCTCATCTAGCAGGGTGAATATAAACGTTCTTGTAGCTCAGAGAGAATCACTGAGGAACTAAATACACACATAGGACAAAGACAGGCATCGTTAGGAAGGGCAAGTATCGTAGCACATTTTATTGTGAGCAATGGCTGCATGATGAAGTTTGGTGCGTCGACAGCCATAAATCACATTCACAGATTAAAGTTATTTTCTATGGCCTAAAGGAGCTTTTCTAGATTCAGTCATTAAAATTTTAGTTTAACCATTTTCATATGTGGAAAAAATGATGTTTTTTACAGAGATGTAATGGTTATCCCTACTCTGGAGAAATTTACTGCATTATATTGCTGAGGCTTAATAGAGATTTAGGTTTCATGTGGGGAATATACTGAAGATAAAATTTAATGGTGCATTGAACCACTAAGGTGGGTTGACATCATAAGTCATACAAAAAAGCTGTAAGTGATGAGACTTGCTATCTTCCCACTGAAAGAAAAATATAAAAAACTGAATTTAAAATAATGCCTAATACCATAATTTTTTATTTCCATGTACTTTTGCCTGTCACCATGTATCACAGATCATTTCATTCTTAATGTGTTGCCTGTAAGTCTACATTAAATGCTAAAAATAACATCAAATAGTCTCTTATTAACCTAAGATTTAAAACAATGATTTTTCCCTCTTTGTGTTTGATAACACACAAAAAAATATGCAGATGGATTTAGATGACTGAGTGGTTTTCTCCCTGGGATTTCATCCTCAAAACGTATCTCCAGATATCCTGAATGTCCTGTGAAAATACATATTTTTCTCCTCTTTTTCTTTCTTTTTTTTTTCTTTTGAGACGGAGGCTTGCTCTGCTGCCCAGGCTGGAGTGGAGTGGCACAGTCTCAGCTCACCACAGCCTCTGCCTCCTGGGTTCAAGCAATTCTCTTGCCTCAGCCATCCAAGCAGCTGGGATTGCAGGTGTGCACCACCATGCACAGCTAAATTTTGTATTTTTAGTAGAGATGGGGTTTCGCCATGTTGGCCAGGTTAATCTCGAATTCCTGAACTCAGCTGATCCACCCGCCTCTTCCTTTCGGAGTGCTAGGATTACAGGTGAGAGCCACCGAGCCTGGCCTTTTTTCTCCTCATTTTGGATATCACATGAATTAGCTTTTCTGTAAAGCACCATTTACTCTGTCTTTTCTGTGTCTTTCCTCCCTCAAAAACTTCAAAGCCATGTTTTATTCTTCCAAATGTCTTCCATGCAATTTTTTAGAGCAGCGCTACTTTTAAACAGAACCTTGTTTGATAATGAAAATATTCTATGTCTTAGTGTCTGCTCCAGTATATGTACAGTCCTATGTGCCTATTAGTCACTTGAAATGTGTCTGGTGCAATGGAGGAGCTAATTTTTTAATTGCATCGCATTTTAATTAGTTAATATTTAAATAGTCACATGTGGCTACTATACTGAACAGATCATTCTAGATAACCAAGTAACAATGCATGCATTATTTTAAACGTATTGTTCCTTTCAGTTAGAACTCACAATGTTCTCTTGGTGTTTACTCTTATTTTGTTTTATTTCATTTTATTGAGTGCTTATTATGTGCCAGGTATAGTGCAACGTTCCTGTGTTTTGAATGTATTTTTCCTTTCAGTTAGAACTTACAATATTCTCTTGGCATTTACTCTTATTTTGTTTTATTTCATTTTATTGAGTGCTTTTCATATGCCAGGTACAGTGCAATATTCATCAACATGGATGCTTATCTATTTCTATTGTTTTTGTTTATGTCTGATCTCCAATTGGCCGCTAAGCCTCATAGGAAACTATCTTTAACCCCGGATGACCTGGAGATGCAGTTTCTTGGAATGCCAGGATTCTCTCAGCCACATGCCCCGGTAACTACGCTGTCTTGCTGTGATCTGCCTCTGTCACCATCCAGTGGGGACAGGTCTTAGGTGCAGAGCCAAGAGAACAATACATGTGATCTGATGGAAAATATGTTAATCAAAGGTCTCTGTCTCCCTTTTTTGTCTTTTTCCAAAATTCTTTCTGACATTTTACATTAAAGGAATGAAAATTTCTTCAAATGGAAAAAGAACCTCATATGGTAATGTCTATGGGATTTTCATAGACTCTCTGAAAACCAAACTCCAAATTCCTAAATACCTAGACACTGTTGAAAACCCTTTACTTGAGAGCATTCAGGTATTATAATAACAATTACGTAAATTTTTCGGAACACTTCTGCCTGATTGGATTAAGATCAAATTTATTAAAATATGTCTGAACCAATTAAGTAAATTGTGATATAATGTAAAGTACAAAACACTCACCAATGATAATAATTTCTATCAACATTTCACATCTGCAGTTAACTTGAAGCAGATGCCCTAAGACATGGCCCATTGTTTTATATTTGCATGTGACAACATGTTTTGATGTTTTCTTTTTAATTGTAACATCATGTCATGCAGCTTTTTAAAAGTACATGTGTGGTAAGTGTCAAAGCCTGATCTAAAATTTCATTTCCAAAACTCTTTGTAGCATTTCCAATAATCCTGTCTTTTTTCCATATACACCACAGGATTCAGCAGAGTTGAAACACTGAGAATAAAATTATGGATTCCCTCCATAATGGACACACACCCTTTTGTTTGTGCTGTTTCCTATACAATGGATGATGAGTCAAAATTGTTTGTTTACGTTTTTTCACAGAAGGATCTTCAGTGTCGTCGGAGGTGGCCTGCAGCAATCTGGCCATTCAGTGGTGCTCCTGTGATTAATAAGGGAACAGATGAGCTCTGATAAGAGCTGGGGAATTTTCACCATTCAAAAGCAAATAGGAGAACTGGGTGGGAGATTCCTGAACTTAGCATTTTTTTTGGAGGTGGGGTTTCTAAAGTGACTGCGAATGGAGGTAGAAGAGAAGAAAAGCTTTTAAAAACATCTTTCATTAAGAAAAGTATGTTTCTTTATTAAGATCTATCTGAGTAAAATTATTTAAAAATAATGGCTTTCTTGGGATAAAATGGAATTGAGAGGCCTATTAGGGAGTATGAAAGTCTGAAGATTTTATTAACACACTTCTAGAAGTTTATTAAAGTCATTATCCACACAGAAACTGTAATTCAAGATCACTGGTGGAAAGATAATAAACAAATGGCATGGACATTGTCTCCGACACCTGCGGCCCCACATATTTCTGGGCTTTCTATAGACATTTGCTGCTGACCTGCCCAGGCAAACTGGAGTACCCTTTTTCATAGCACACCGTGCTCCCATCCTCCCTCTTTCCTTCCTTCCTTTCTTCCTTCATCCCTTATGAAACCCTCATTGTGCAGTTACTTATTAGGTGCTGTGTGAGCATCTGTGGTCTCCCCTTACCCACTTTTCCATTTGGACCACTAGGCTGGTCAGTGATTGGACCAGTACCAGGGTTCTAGAAGCCATGCATGGATCTCCAGTGGGCAGAGCTGGTTGTAGCATTTGGAAAGGAAGAGAGAGAACTGAAGACAATGCCTAGCCACAAAAGCAGAGTCAAGACCCAGGCATCGAGTGCAAATCCAAAGATGCTGGTGGGTCAGCTCCCAGCAAAAGGACTGCAAGTAGGCACAGAAGGGAGGACAGCAGAAAACACAGATCCAGAGAGGGCCCACAGAGCCAGAAGTGATGACACATCCAAGGTTGTGTTTGACCTCTGCAGTGTCTCTGCAACCTGTCAAGTGCATCTGAGTCAGTTCAGAATGTAGGAAAACTAAAGCATATCAGAAATGACTTCTATCATCAAGGAGATTTTGGTCTAGAAATAGATTGCTTATGGCTCAGGAGAAATCACCACATTTTAAAAAGATATGGTGAGATAGAATTTAGTTGGAGTAGAAAAGGTTATTAAACTATGGGTCACCCTTCCTTTACAGAGTGTAACCAGCACTACACCTTTTGTCTGTTTTTCTTATTTTTCTCACAGATGCAATTCTGGCATTAGTATTCATTAATGTGTGGTTGCTCCACTTGGAGTCTTTTCAAAGCATAAATCACAGCATTGATGGTGCTGTGGCTTGGCAGTTCCAGCCCTCTCGACAATGGTCTGATGGACTTAGAGAGAGTCTGGCCATATGTTCTGGCCTCTGTAACTCCCATGGCTGAAACACATGCACACCCACTGATGGTGGCCCCATGGTAGAGATGTGGCTCTTCTTGTCAAATAGACTGATTCCAAATTCTGAAATATGCCTCAGGCATATTGAAAGATAGAAAAAGATTCTTCATCACTGTAAGTTCTCATTCACAATATGGAGGAGAGATGGAGGGTGTTTCTGGCATAAATTCTTCATGTTGCTCAGATCAAAGATGGCCAAATAGGAACAGCTCCAGTCTGCAGCTCCCAGTGAGATCAATGCAGAAGGGTCTGCAGTGGACCTTCAGCAGACTCCAGCAGATCTGCAGCAGAGGGCCCTGATTGTTAAATGGAAAATTAATAAACACAAAGGAATAGCATCAATATCAAAAAAAGGACATCCACACAGAAACCCCATCCAAAGGTCACCAACATCAAAGACCAAAGGTGGATAAATCCATGAAGATTAAAAAAAAAACAGTGTGAAAAGGCTGAAAATTCCCCAAACCAGAATGCCTTTTCACCTCCAAAGGATCACAACTTCTCACCAGCAAGGAAATAAAACTGGGCAAAGAATGAGTTTGACAAAATGACAGAAGTAGGCTTCAGAAGGTGGACAATAACAAACTCCTCCAAGCTAAAGGAGCATTTTCTAACCCAATGCAAGGGAACTAAGAACCCTGAAAAAAGGTTAGAGGACTTGCTAGCTAGAATAACCAGTTTAGAGAAGAATATAAATGACCTGATGGAGCTGAAAAACACACCGTGAGAACTTTGTAAAGCATACACAAGTATCAATAGCTGAATCAATCAAGTGGAAGAAAGGATATCAGAGATTGAAGATCAACTTAACGAAATAAAGTATGAAGACAAGATTACAGAAAAAAAATGAAAAGGAATGAACAAAGCCTCTAAGGAATATGGGACTATATGAAAAGACCAAACCTACGTTTGATTGGTGTACCTGAAAGTGATGGGAAGAATGGAACCAAGCTGGAAAACACTCTTCAGGCTATTTATCCAGGAGAACTTCCCCAACCTAGCAAGACAGTCCAGCATTCAAATTCAGGAAATACAGAGAACAACAAAAAGATACTCCTTGAGAAGAGCAAACCCAAGACACATAATCATCAAATTCACCAAGGTTGAAATGAAGGAAAAAAATGTTAAGGGCAGCCAGAGGGAAAGGTCAAGTTACTCACAAAGGGAAGCCCATCAGACAAACAGCAGATCTCTCTGCAGAAACCCTACAAGCCAGAAGAGAGTGGAGGTCAATATTCAACATTCTTAAAGAAAACAATTTTCAACCCAGAATTTCATATCCAGCCAAACTAAGCTTCAAAAGCAAAGGAGAAATAAAATAATTTATAGGCAAGCAAATGCTGAGAGATGTTGTCACCACCAGGCCTGCCTTACAAGAGCTCCTGAAGGAAGCAGTAAATATGGAAAGGAAAAACCAGTACCAGCCACTGCAAAAACAAACCAAATTGTAAAGACCATCTACACTATGAAGAAACTGCATCAACTAATGGAACTAATGGGCAAAATAACCAGCTAGCATCATAATGACAGGATTAAATTCACACATAATATTAACCTGAAAGGTAAACAGGCTATATGACCCAATTAAAAGACATAGACTGTCAAATTGAATAAAGATTCAAGACTCATTGGTGTGCTGTATTCAAGAGACCCATCTCACATCTAAAGACACACATAAGCTTAAAATAAAGGGATGGAGGAATATTTACCAAGCAAATGGAAAGCAAAAAAAGAGAAAGAAAGAAAGAAAGAAAGAAAAAAGCAAGAGTTACAATCCTAGTCTCTGATAAAACAGACATTAAACAAAGATCAGAAAGACCAAGAAGGGCATTACATCATGGTAAAGGGATCAAGGCAACGAGAAGAGCTAACTATTCTAAATATATATGCATCAAATACAGGAGCTCCCAGATGCATAAATCAAGTTCTTAGAGACCTACAAAGAGACTTAGACTCCCACACAATAATAGTGGGAGAATTTTAACACCTGACTGTCAATATTAGACATATCAATGAGACATAAAATTAACAAGGATATTCAGGACTTGAACTCAGCCCAGGACGAAGCAACCCTACTAGACATCTGCAGAACTTTCCGCCCCAAATCAACAGAATGTACATTTTTCTCAGCACCACATCACGCTTATTCTAAAATTGACTACATAATTAGAAGTAAAACCTCAGCAAATGCAAAAGAAAAATTCTAGCAGACTCTCAGACCACAGTGCAATCAAATAAGAACTCAAGATTAAGAAACTGACTCAAAACCTCACAACTATATGGAAACTGAACAACCTGTTCCTGAGTAACTACTGGGTAAATGAAGAAGTTAAGGCAGAAATAAAAAAGTTCTTTGAAACCAATGAGAACAAAGACACAACACTGCAGAGTCTCTGGGACCCAGCTAAAGCAGGGTTTAGAGGGAAAGTTATAGTATTAAATGCCCAAAGGAGAAAGCAGGAAAGATCTAAAATCAACACCCTAATATCACAGTTAAAAGAATTAGAGAAGCAAGAGCAAACAAATTCAAAAGCTAGCAGAAGACAAGAAATAATTAAGATTAGAGCAGAACTGAAGGAGCTAGAGACACGAAAAAAAACCCTTTAAACAATCAATGAATCCAGGAGCTGGACTTTGTTACAAATCTAACAAAAGAGACCACTAGCCAGACTAATAAAGAAGAAAAGAGAAAAGAACCAAATAGACAAAATAAAAAATGATACACACTATATCACCACTAAGCTCACAGAAATAAAAACTACCATCAGAGAATACTATAAATAGGAACAATCAATATCATGAAAATGGCCATACTGCCCAAGGTAATTCATAGATCCACTGCTATCCCCATCAAGCTACCCTGACTTTCTTCAAAGAATTAGAAAAAACTACGTTAAATTTCATATGGAACCAAAAAAGAGCCCATATAGCCAAGACAATCCTAAGCAAAAAGAACAAAGCTGGAGGCATCACACTAACTGACTTCAAACTACACTGCAAGACTCCAGTAACCCAAACAGCTTGGTACTGGTACCAAAACATATATAGACCAGTGGAGCATAATAGAGGCCTCAGAAATAATGCCACACATCTACAACCATCTGATCTTTGACAAATCTGACAAAAACAAGCAATGGGGAAAGGATTCCCTGTTTAATAAATGGTGTTGGGAAAACTAGCTAGCCATATGCAGAAAACTGAAACTGGACCCCTTTCTTA
>CAUYQU010088526.1:0-76513 GCA_963574635.1 Cheracebus regulus | reverse complement strand
ACCCGTGTGGCTCCTCTGCCGGGAATCTCCCGGTCTGTGGGCTACAAAAATTGGTCGGAAAGTGCAGCGTCCACTCGTTCTCTGCGCTTTCACTGGGAGCTACATTCCTGAGCTGTTGCTAATCGGCCATCTTGGATCTCTCCTCGCCTATATATTTTTTAATGTTTTGTAGAGATGGGGTCTCCCTATGTTGCCTAGGCTAGTCTCAAACTCCTGCACTCAAGCAATCCTTCCCTGTTAGCCTCCTAAAGTGCTGGGATTATAGTTGTGAGCCACTGCACCTGGCAGAGTGTGTCTATTTTGTAGATGAGGAGACGGAGACATCAGAGGGTATGTAATTTGCCCAAGGTCACAGAGCTGGTACAACACAGAACTAGGATTTGAACCCCAGCAGTCTGGTTGAGGTCTGTAATCCAGCTATTACACTGGGCCACCTTTCAATCTTCTCAGCCTTGTCTTCTCCTCTGGAAAACACTGACAGTCATGTAATACTACCTCCACTATACCTACTTCATGGCATAGTTGAGAGGAGCAAAGAGTTATAATGGCTTATGAAGTTCTTGGCACAGTGAAAGGTAGCTATTTTTTTTTTTAATGAGAGTATAAACGACTGATAATTGTTTAAGAATATCCCAGGGTGGAGTATGCCAAAATAAATCAAAGCCATAAATGAAAAAATTAAAAGATCAGAAAGAATTTCACCCCTCAGCAGGCAGCAAACACACAAAAGATACATTATCATGAGAAACACTGGAAGAGGCCAGGCACGGTGGCTCATGCCTGTAATCCCAGCACTTTGGGAGGCCGAGGTCAGTGGATCACCTGAGGTCAGGAGTTCAAGACCAGGCGCAAAACCCCGTCTCTATTAAAAGTATAAAAATTGGCTGGGCGTGGTGGTTCACACCCGTAATCCCAGCACTTTGGGAGGCTGAGGCGGGCAGATCATGAGGTCAGGAGATCAAGATCATCCTGGCTAACACAGTGAAATCCCATCTCTACTAAAAATATAAAAAATTAGCTGGACATGGTGGCACGTGCCTGTAGTCCAGCTTACTCATGAGGCTGAGGCAGGGGAATGGCTTGAACCCAGAGGTGGAGGTTGCATCGAGCCAAGATCGTACCACTGCACGCCAGCCTGGGTGACAGAGCGAGACTCTGTCTCAAAAAAAAAAAATTAGCTGGGTGTGGTGGCTGAGGCAGGAGAATGACTTGAACCCAGGAGGCAGAGGTTGCAGTGAGCTGAGATCATGCCACTGCACTCTAGCCTAGGTGACAAGAGCAAAACTCCATCTCAAAATCAAAACAAAACAAAACACTGCAAGGAACTTTAGAGATCACCTTGTCAAATTTCCTTGTTTTACAG
This sequence comes from Cheracebus regulus, assembly GCA_963574635.1. Lineage (NCBI taxonomy): Eukaryota > Metazoa > Chordata > Mammalia > Primates > Pitheciidae > Cheracebus > Cheracebus regulus. The sequence goes on along the minus strand of CAUYQU010088526.1, from coordinate 75,150 downwards.
AAGACAAACTGAGGCCGAGAGCATGCATGTGACTTTCCAAGGTCACGTGGCTTGTTATTAGCGCAAAGGGACCAGATCCCATCCTTTGACTCCTCTCTGCCATGCCATGTTGCCTCCCTATCAAGTCAAGGAAGAGTATGCTGTGTGCTGGACTAATAAAGTCTCAAAAATACACCATCCTGACAGCTGGTCAGTCTCACAAGATTTGGATTTTGGAAAAGTCTTTTGGAACTGTTAAAAAGTTCTATAGTGAAATCAGGCAAGAGTTTCTAAATTTCTTCTTCTACCAATCATGGGCAAAGTTGAAAGTTAAAATAGGAGGGAAAAAGGATTACCAAAGACTTCTGACAGTTTTCTTACTATATCTTCTACTAGAGCTTAAATATACATCACATCCTTCATTCGAGGATTTCCAAGTCACTCTAGATCATTTTAATTTTAAGAAGAGTCTCATTGAATTAGTTTTCCCATTAATTATTCTAAAACTTGGATAAAAGAAAAACATGTCTTTAAAATCTGGTTTTAATCATTGCACATATTTACAGGGTACACTGAATATTTTGATACATCCCTGCAATGTGTAAGGATCAAATCAGAGTAATTGGGGTATCCACCACCTCAAACATTTATCATTTCTTTGTGTTGAGAAAATTCCAAATCTTGTCTTTTAGGTATTTTGAAATATATAATAAATTATCGATAACTATGGTCATCCTACTGTGCTACTGAACACTAGAACTTATTTCTTCTTATTGTATTTTTGTGCCCATTAATCAATCTCTCTTCAACATCACCCCCAAGCTTTCCCAGCCTCTGGTACCCACCATTCTACTCTCTACCTCCATGAGATCAAATTTTTTAGCTCCCACATATGAGTGAGAACACGAGATACTTGTCTTTATGTGCCTGACTTATTTCACTTTACATAATGACCTCCAATTCTATTCCTATTACTGCAAATGACAAGATTTTGTTCTTTTTTATGGCGGAATAATATTCCATTGTGCATATGTACCATATTCTCTTTATCCATTCACCCATTGATAGGCACTTGGATCGATTCCATGTTTTGACTACTGTGAATAGTTCTGCAATAAACATGGGAGTGCAGACATTTCTCTGACATACGGCTTTTCTTTCTTTTAGATATATACCCAGCAGTGGAATTGCTGGATCATATAGCAGAAGAACATCCATCTTCATCTTTCTTTCATTCATTCAGAAAAAAAGTACTGTAGTTAATTATGTGATATTTGCCAGATATGATTTTATGCTCTGTCATAAAGCAGTGAACAAAGCTCCTTGAACTTATGTGATTTGCTCTTCAGTGGAGGAAACAACAAATAAATAATTTTAAGTAGTGATACATGATTGACAAAGAATAAAGCAGGCTAAGAAACAGAGAGTGATAAGAAAAGGACCAAGTATTCTTTTAAATAGGTAATGGGCAGGCCAGGCGCAGTGGCTCATGCCTGTGGGAGGCTGAAGTGGGTGACTAGCTTGAGCCCAGGAGTTCGAGTCCAGCCTGGGCAACATAGGGAAACCTCGTCTCTACAAAAATATACAAAAATTAGCCAGGTGTGGTGGCATGTGCCTGTAGTCCCAACTACTCAGGAGGCTGAGGTGGGAAGATCACTTGAGCCCAGGGAGGTCAAGGCTGCGGTGAGCCATGATTGTACTACTGTACTCTAACCTGGGTGACAGAGTATGACCCTGTCTCAAAAATGAAATAAAATAAAATTTAATTAAAATTAGAAAATTACCTGACCCCAAACTATCCTCAAAATAAGACTTTTGTAAGTAGATTATTGTATTTCACTAACAAAGAAAGTGAAGTATTAAAGTAGTATATTTTTCAAACAATACAAAGCTGTATTAGTCCATTTTCATCCCGTTGATAATGACATACTTGATACTGGGTAATTTATAAAGAAAAAGAGGCCTCCACATGGCTGCAGAGGCCTCACAATTATGGTGGAAGGCAAAAGGCATGTCTTACGTGGCGGCGGGGAAGAGAGAGAATGAGAGCCAAGTGAAAGAAGTTTCTTCTTCTAAAACTATCAGATCTCGTGAGACTTATTCACTATCACAAGAGCAGTGTAGGGGAAACCACCCCCATGATTCAATTATCTCTCACCAGGTCCCTCCCACACACATAGAAATTATGGGAGCTACAATTCAAGATGAGATTTGGGCAGGGACACAGCCAACCCCTATCAAAAGCCATATTTGATTTAGCAAATCCTATGAACTTTAGATGCCTCATCCCCCATTTCCTCCAAATCTCTCCTCCAGGCCAGCTCGCATTACAGGGAGTGGTTTGCTGCAGATGGATGAAACCTGGAGATGCCTCGCTTGTGCTTGCTGTGCTTTCAATGGGTTTCCCTGTTTTTGCTGCAGTGCGAGGCAGGAACAGAAAACTGGCAGCGAGTGAACACGGAGCTCCCCGTGAAGTCTCCCCGCTTTGCACTGTTCGATCTGGTTGAGGGGAAATCCTACTGTTTCCGCGTCCGCTGTTCTAATTCTGCAGGAGTCGGTGAGCCCTCCGAGGCAACGGAGGTGACTGTGGTAGGGGACAAACTTGGTAAGCAACTGTAAACTTCTTTTACTTCAAGAGAAAATTTCAAAGCAAGAATCTAAGTAGCATATGTATATTTGGCCAGGAGTAAAAATGGTGACATCTTTCTTTCACATTATAAATTTTGTTGCTGGTTGTACTTAGCCTATACATTAAACAAGAATTCAATGTTTTTGTTAATGAAAAGTAAAATTCCTTGGGAGTTTCAACAATATTGATAATGTGTTTTTTCTGAAGTTCATAGATATTTAGGGTGTCCATGCTCCCTAACTAACAGTTTTTAAATTTTCTGCTTTAAAAAATACAATGTAGGCCAGGCGTGGTGGCTCGCGCCTGTAATCTGAGCACATTGGGAGGACAAGACAGGCAGATCACCTGAGTCCAGGAGTTTGAGACCAGCCTGGCCAACATGGTGAAACTCCATCTCTACTGAAAGTACAAAAATTAGCCAGGCATCCTGCCGCGTGCCTGTAATCCCAGCTACTCGGGAGGCTGAGGCAAGAAAATTGCCTGAACCCGGGAAGCGGAGGCTGCAGTGAGCTGAGCTTGCACTGCTCACTGCCACTGCTCTCCAACCTGGGCAACAGAGCGAGACACAGTCTCAAAAAAAAAAAAATTGTAAAATAAAGCAACTGTCCTTTTGATATGATGAAGTGTTAAAAATACGTAGGTGTCTGTGCATAGGTGATAAGGATGACTTTTTAAAACCACCTGAGTTTGATCACCGTTTTCCTTTCTCAGATATCCCCAAGGCTCCTACCAACATCATCCCAAGCAGAAACACAGACACCTCAGTGGTAGTTACGTGGGAGGAGTCCAAAGATGCCAAAGAGCTGGTCGGGTACTACATAGAGGCGAGCGTTGCTGGCTCTGGCAAATGGGAGCCCTGTAACAACAACCCCGTGAAGGGCTCACGGTAACTGAACTGGGCGTGCAGAGCGGGTGATGGCCTCTGGAGCTGCTATAGACACACATGGCACACAGACATCCAGTGAGGGGATTTTTAAAAAAACATTATACTTTTTGGCTGAATGCAGTGGCTTACACCTGTAATCCTAGCACTTTGGGAGACTGAGGTGGGAAGATTGCTTAAAGCCAGGAGTTCAAGACCAACCTGGCCAACAATGAGACCCCATCTTTAAAAATAAAAACAACAAAACAGCATTATACTTTGAATAAGCTGATGCAGTGGCAGGCCTGTAGTCCCAGCTATGCAGGAGGCTGAGGTGGGAGGATCACTTGAGCCGAGGAGTTTGAAGCTGTAGTACCCATTGACCCGGCCTGTAAATAGCCACTATATTCCAGCCCGGGCAACATAGGGAGACCCCATCTCTAAAAAAGCAAATCAGAACAAGGCTGGGTATGGTACACTTTGGGAGATCAAAGTGAGCAGATTGCTTGAGCCCAGGCATTTGAGACCAGCCTGGGCAACATGGCAAAAAGCCACCTATACAAAAAATATAAAAATCAGCCCAGCATGGTGGTGTGCCTGTAGACCTAGCTACTCAAGAGGTTGAGGTGGGAGAATTGCTTGAGCCTGGGAGGCCGAGGCTGCAGTGAGCTATGATCACACCACTGCACTCCAGCCTGGGCAACAGAGTGAGAACCCTGTCTCAAAAAACAAAAAAAACAAAACAATTACACTTAAGACATTTTAATGAATTTAAAATTGAACATATTAGATGCAATACATCTTTTTAAAAAGATTTACTTGTGATGTTAAACACTTAGCAACATATAATGCCAGCTATTGTAAGAGTTCATTTAATAGTTCTTTTCTGTTTTTTTCCTGTATGTTGCTTCTTCCTTTTTCACCCCTCTGATTTTGTATGTAATATGAAACCTGATACTAGATTCTGAGGATCTAACATACTCTACTTAACATAAATCACCCAGGAATTTTAAATGAAGAGAGAAAAAATATCAACGTTTTACAAATACTGGACATCAACATGATTAAACCCAAATGCTAAGCCGACCTAAGTAACAGCAAAACAAAGATATTCAGAATACTTTGCATCTGTTTTTAATGGGGGAGGGTTGGTTTTTTCCTTGCTTTCAACTATTTTATCAATCAGCTTTGCACATTGATGGTGAATTCTGTCTGCACCCAGACCAGAGACCAACCTGAGAGGGGGGTGCTGCCGTCCCCAAAATTATCAAATAGGTTTGTTTGGCATCTTCTGATTTGGACTGCTTCTCAATCCAAGGACCCCCCATAGGATGAGTTGGTTTTGCAGAACATGACAGAATAGAGACAAACAGGTCAATTAGGGAAGACAATATGTTTTTGAAAGATTCATTTAGCCTGTTGGTGCATTTCATTTTTCCTCTGAGTTATCCAGCATTTTCCTATGACTGTTTAGAAACACCGGTAGTGTGTAGGCAGGAGCTGCTGGAGGGTAGGCACCGTTTTTTGTTCATATTTTGTCCACAGTACCTAGCTCAGTGTCTGGAACACCAAGACCTCAATAAATCTTCGCTGAAGCAAGCTGACCCTAAGGACTGAAGGACTGGCCTGGATTATGGCTCCTCTATTAAATACTTGAACATGCTAATAGTCATAGATTCATTAGCAGACCTGTTACTTCCTCTGACTGCAATCCTTAGGATGGATTCAAACGTTACAGTGATTCATGAACTGCTATTTATAGCCATAATAGCTATGAAAAGAGTGAGGTTGTCTTATGGATGAAACTGCCCATGGATTCTCACCTTGTTATTGGATCCTCATATCTAAATAGTAATTCTAGAATCCATTGTTCACCTTATCTTCAGATTCTAGAGTAATTTCCCAAGTAAGTATCTTCCTTGGCATCCAGGGAGACAGTGACTAGGCCTCTATTGACAAGGAGCCACCAATGCCTTATAGCCATAGTTATATACCTGAAATAGTAATTAGTCATATTATTAATTGGGTATTAGGCTTAATACCTGGATGATAAAATAATCTGTACAACAAACTCCTGTGACATGAGTTTGCCAATATAACAAACCTTCACATGTATCCCTGAGCCTAAAAGTTAAAAAATATATATGAGTTATACTCTAAAATTATTTCTTAAAAATAATATTATTACTACTAATTATTATTTATTAAATGCCTCATATATGCCAGGCCCTATAATAGGTACTTCATATACTTTATATTTAACCTCTACATGAATATTATCATGTAAGCATCATTATCCCTATTTTACTGGTGAACATTCAGGGGAAGACCAGGGCTACTAATTTTTCGACAAAGTTGGTTTAGAAAAGCGCCTTAGTTACCTTCTTTCTAAAGTATATACATTACCTGAATCTTTCTATGTCTTTTTCTTTCTTTTAAAAAATGAATTATCACACACCTATAGTCCCAGCTACTTGGGAGTCTGAGGCAGGAGAATTACTTGAATCCGGGAGGTAGAGGTTGCAGTGAGCCGAGATTCCACTGCTGCATTCCAGCCTAGGCAACAGAGCGAGACTCTGTCTCACACACACAAAAAAAGAATTATTAGCTGGACATGCTGCTTACACCAGTAATCCCAGCACTTTGGGAAGCTGAGGTGGGAGGGAGGATGGCTTGAGGCCAGGAGTTCAAAACCAGCCTGGGCAAAACAGCAAGACCCCATTTCTATTTAACATAAATTACAGAAAAAAAAATAATAATTGCTTTCATAAAGCCAGATCCACTCTATTAAGCTAACAATCATCTTTCCTAATCTTCCTCCTAAGGAAAATTTAAAAAAAAAATTTTTTTCTTTTAGATTTACTTGTCATGGATTGGTGACTGGTCAGAGTTATATTTTCCGGGTCAGAGCAGTCAATGCAGCTGGACTTAGCGAATATTCCCGGGATTCAGAAGCTATTGAAGTCAAAGCTGCTATTGGTAAGTTCCTCAAGCACAATTGCATAGGGAAAAAATTGATTTTTCTATGTTAGGAAGATACCATACTCTCTAGAAATTGTTTAAAGCTTCCAGTATTCCTGGATTATTGCATCCTTAGATGATTATTTTCTCTGACTCTAGGTGATGTCTAACCTTCCATAGCTGTCATTTTACAGACCTTCATCACTTATCCAGATTCTGTGCATCCGTAGCCTTTTCATCTTCACGAGCCCAAGTTTCCTCAAATATTTCCCATTGTGTGAAACTCCATTCTAACTTCGTGCTCATCCTGGGACTATGAAGGGCCATCCTGATTCCATGAAGTGGTACATCACCAATAACACAGATCATCTTGTCCCTAAAAGCCATTTCATCTATGCCAGAGCCTGGCTTGTCTTCACTAACAGAATATTAATATGCTTCTTATAAATGCCTCTAAAATTCATGCAAGGCACGTGTAGTTGCTTAATCATATATTTCATCTCTGCTTGCAAAGTAACCAACAGAATCAAATCAGTAATAAAGTAATTATATGTGTGTGTGGTGTACCTCCCAATCTTGGATAAAGTAGAAAAGGGATGCAGGTGTTTAGAAACAATAAAAATTGTATTTGTGGGCTGAGCACAGGGGCTTACACCTGTAATCCCAGCACTTTGGGAGGCAGAGGCGGGCAGATCTCTTGAGTCCAGGAGTTCGAGACCACCCTGGGCAACATCGTGAGATTCCATCTCTACAAAAAAAAAAAAAAAAAAATCAAAAAAATTAGCCGGGCATTGTGGTGCATGCCTATAGTCTCAGCTATTCAGCACTGAGGCAGGAGGATCACTTGAGCCCAAGAGTTCAAGGCTGTAGTGAACTATGATCACACTACTACACTCTACCCTGGACAACAAAGCAAGACCCTGTGTCTAAAATAAATAAATAAATAAATAAAATATATAGTAACATATGTTTAAAAAGAAAGCTGATTTAATATTGATTGTCTTCAGTTAGCATCTCATGTTACTTTTTCATATTCCTTATAACACAGGGGTCGGGCACAGTGGGAGGCCAAGGCGGGCGGATCGCTTGAGGTCAGGAGTTTGAGACCAATCTGGCCAACATGGCGAAACCCCGTCTCTACTGAAAATACAAAAATTAGTTGGTCATGGTAGCGCATACCTATAATCCCAGCTACTTACGAGTCTGAGGCACGAGAACTGCTTGAACCCGGAAGGTGGAGGTTGCAGTGAGCTGAGGTTGCACCAGTGCACTCCAGCCTGGATGACAGAGTAAGATTCCATCTCAAAAAAAAGAAAGACAGAAAAGATATTCCTTATAATGTGGACCATTGTAAACATGTCTCTTTGAGGTTGGGAGGTACAGATCATTACTACTGTAGTATTGCACATAATTCTAAGTGTTATAAAACCAGGATCTTTAATATTATGTCTCTTGTCCACTTTATCGTCCTTTTTTCATTCTGTTGAATAATAGGGCTTATATCTCTCAAGAAATGTCTAAGATTTGCTTTTCCTTATATGTACTAAAAACCCTTTGGGTTCTGCAAATTGAAATGGTTCCTATTCTATTTGTGGCTTTTTTGTTCTCATTTCTTCTTTTTCCAGCATATGGAGAAGTTGAAATGTTCTTTGGCGTACATTGCGTGAAACGTAACCTTTCCATATTTCTTGCAAATGCAAGCGATTTTCTTTAAGCCAATATTGTTTTTGTTCTGCTTGTGGTCCTAATGTTTTCCTTTTTGTTCTATCCCATAAGAGCAATTGATAGTCTCTCCGTGCTCAACTCGTTTCTGTTGTTGTCTGGCAATTGTAGGGGGAGGAGTGTCTCCAGATGTGTGTCCCGCACTGAGCGATGAGCCTGGTGGACTAACCGCCTCCAGGGGGCGTGTGCATGAAGCCTCCCCGCCAACCTTCCAGAAAGATGCTTTGCTCGGTAGCAAACCTAACAAACCTTCACTACCCAGTAGCTCTCAAAACCTGGGCCAAACAGAAGTGAGTAAAGTAAGTGAAACAGTTCAGGAAGAGGTTACCCGGCCACCACAGAAAGCAGCTCCTCAGGGGAAAAGTAAGTCTGACCCCCTGAAAAAGAAGACAGACAGAGGTGAGAGTTGAGAAAGTGAAGCTGTTCCATCTGTCTCCATCAGTGTCCTCACCTCTCATCGTCTACATCACATTCTTCATCCATGTTTGCTTTCATCAGTGTCTATTCTTATTGTATGTATTCTCAGCTAGCCATCTGAAATGTGTACTTTCATCTAATGACTTGGAAAAGTAATTGTCTATGGGTTTGGCTTTTACACATCATTTTGGGTGCTTAAGGATGCTAGAATGTTTCGAGTAATTTGGTTATAAAGCCTTTCTTGGTTTATCAGGAAGATACCCCTCTGGCCTCATTTTGCTATGAGAATTAGATATGAGAGCAGGAAGGACTTGGTACTGCTAACCTATGTGAGCTCCTTTAAAGTAGTCATGTTTGGAACACATACAGGAGAAAGATCTCACAAAGAAGGTGACATCGTACCAGCGTCATAGTTGTAACCTGTTGCTTATCCTCAGATTATTAAGCCATTATTTGCATTTAATTTAAATAGTTTGCAAGAAAGATCAGCATTGGAAAATTAAAATTTTTAAAGTAAAAAATGTAAATTTCTAAAATAATAATTTAAATGGCTACTTACATACTACTTTTTTAAATGAAAAAAGAAAAAAATAGCTATAAATATATCTTTGAGTTGCCATGAAAAGTTTAAAAGTTAAAATTATAATCAGATATAGCTATATCACATGATATATGATCCTCATTTCCAGAAGTGATTTATTTAAGACTGATTAGGATATTTGGTATCTGTGGCTAATAAAGATGCTGTTTTTCTTAACAAATAAAAATGAACTGATGAGCATGTGTTGATAAATTTTTAAATGCCTCTCATCCAGTTCTTATTTCTAGCCCACCCTCAACTTCTATAACCTCATCTATTTTATGACACTTTTCTTTATCCCTCAACTTGAGATGAGTTACTGATTTGAGAGCATATATTCAACAGTGCTCTGAAATGGAGAGAGAGAAAGCTTTTTTAAAATGTAAAGAATAAAGGAGGTTGGTGAGAGGAAAAGAGATCAATGTGTTTTATTTTAAAAGCCTTCATTCTTCTGATACTCTTTTGGGATAAGAATGAGATAGTTCCTTTATCTCCTATAATCCAAATAAATATTCAAAAAATTCTCTTTGATGTTATTACATATCTAGATGGATTTCTTTCTACCATGTCACTCCCTCTCTCTTCACTGAAAACTGTCATTTCAGTAACTGAGTGAAAAGCTGATCAGCAAAGCCACATAAATGAAAGAGGACTTTTGAAATATCCTCCAAATATTTTTCTAGCTAAGCACTGATAAACATGGTGACAGCTGTATAGTATTGTACCACATGAATAATATTCCAGCATTAGATTAAAAATAATGGGACAAAAGTATTATATACTAAGAGATAGTCATGTAGCAGATTGTGCCTGCTTTTTAAAAATGTTTTCCAAAGGTGTCATTGAGCTGAGCTCCTAGAGTGAGTTTTTTCCTGTGTGCAGACAGAGCTGCATAGTAGTAAGGTCTCACAAGGGTAAGTGTGCCTGAATGGTGAAATGCTAACCATTTGAGAAATATATGGAAATTCTAGGCCAGGCATAGTGGCTCATGCCTATAATCCTAGCACTTTGGGAGGCCGAGGTGAGTGGATCACCTGAGGTCAAGAGTTCGAGACCAGCCTGGCCAACATGGTGAAAACATGTCTCTCCTAATAATACAAAAATTAGCCAGGCATGGTGGCACATGTCTATAATCCCAGCTACTCAGGAGGCTGAGGCAGGAGAATTGCTTGAACTGGAGAGGCAGAGGTTGCAGTGAGCCAAGATCGCGCCACTGCACTCCAGCCTGGGCAACAGAGAGAGACTCTGTCTTAAAAAAAAAAAATTATATATATATATATGGAAATTCTGAATAAGCAAATTGAGGCAGAAATTGATATACACATTCCATTTTCCTCAGAGAACAAATGAAAACAAAACCACATAAAGAAACAAAAATTATACCTTGGGGAAAATATTTCTTTTTATGGGGAAAAGAATTTTTTTTTTTCAGGATATTGTATCATTTTGCTAGGACAGGTTCATTTTATCTTTGGAATAGTAATTGTAGTGTACTTTCTACTGTGTTCATTGCATATACCAAGTCGAATGCAAAGTTAATGATCAGCCTCACATTTTAGTTATATACTGCAAGATCTAGTGCCCTCATATGTGGCACCAACGGAAATGTTTATATATAGAATCATAAATGCATTTCTGCCTACTCACAAGCTATTCATATTGCCATAGCACCACCATCTCCACCCTATGATATCACCTGTCTTGAAAGTTTTCGTGACTCAATGGTTCTTGGATGGAAGCAGCCGGATAAGATTGGAGGGGCGGAAATCACTGGCTATTATGTGAACTATCGTGAGGTCATTGGTGGGGTATCAGGAAAATGGAGAGAAGCCAATGTCAAGGCTGTCAGTGAGGAGGCATACAAGGTAAGTACGTGACTTTCTGTAGCATGGCGTGTCCTGTGTATGACGATATGCCTGCACATCCAGGCACGTACACACCCAGCACCTTGTAAAGGATTCATGTCATTTCTCCAGAGTCCATTGTCTGCAGTGGCATGAGTTTTGTGAAAAATATACTGTGGTTAATACAAGTAGTTTGGCTAACCAGTCAGGATTTATATTTTCTGATTCATACACATAAGCATAATAATTTCCTAGAATATTTACTATGAAATATGTATTTATTGTACAAACTAATTCTTTCCCAAAACTTAGGAAATATCTATAATTAATATGCCATTAGCCTCAAGAGTCCCAGGATCCTTCCGGAGCCCTCAAGTTGAGGGGAAAAAAAAAAGTCCCAGGATTTAATGACACTCTGAATTTTAACCTTCTTTCTTTCTAATTGAGTTGGAGTATTGCTCTGTCTCCCAGCTGGAATGCAGGGGTGCGAGCTCAACTCACTGCAGCCTCTACCTCCCAGGTTCAAGCAATTCTCCTGACTCAGCCTCCAGAGTAGCTGGGATTACAAGTGAGAGCCACCATGCTCAGCTAATTTTTGTATTTTTAGTAGAGACAGGGTTTCGCCCTGTTGGCCAGGCTGGTCTCAAACTCCTGACCTCAAGTGATCCGCTCACCTCAGCCTTCCAAAGTGCTGGGATTACAGGCATGAGCCACCACGGCTGGCTGGATTTTTAACTTTCAATGTCCAAATCACAGAGGATGAAGGGACATGGGCTTAATGGCCAGACTCAGCTCTCCATTTGTGAAATGGACCCTGTTATAGTCACTTGATGGCCACAAAGGGTGGCCTCACATGTGTTTCCCTCTATATGGGGGCCTCCACTGCTCAGCTCACATCAGGGAACCAGAACAGTCTCACTGTTGCCTTAGCTGATGACTTTCCTCTTCAGAGCTTCATCAGCTCCACGCAAGCTGCCACCTCTTAACACTCACAGAATCCTGTGCCATGAGGGTCCAGAGCAGGGCGAGGCCAGGAGAATGACTTTCCCCAACTCAACACCATGCTCTTTTAATTTAACCTTTGAAATATCACACACACTTGCTGAGAATGCATAAAACAAAGTTGTATTTTTAAGTTTGTTCCCTGTTAGTGCATTTAGTTATAACTCATGCTTTTTCATTACTATGTGGTATGATATTCCATTATGTGGCTATATCACAGTATTCCCTTTCATTCAATTATTATTGCTATTTGGGTATTTTTGCAATTTTAGCTACGTCAAGCAAAGTAGCTATGAACATTTTTGTATACATCTGTCTGCCAGTACATGTGTGCACCAGTTTCTCTAGGTGATTACCTAAATGTAGAATTGCTGGGTCAGTGGTCTGTTTATCTTCCACTTTACTAGATAATTCCATACTGTCTTCTGAAGAGTGTGTGAGAATCTTGGTCTATTCACACATTTTCAGCTTTGGCAATCTGAGTATCAAATGAGTTTGAAATCCTTTCCTATGTACACAGTCCATTTTGATAACCTCTTTTATGACATGCCTTTTCAAGGTTTTGGCTCATTTTTCTAATGCATTCTTGTTGACTTGCAAAGTTCTTTACATATTATGAATATAAATCCTTTGCAGCTCTGTAAGTTGCATATATCTTCTCCCACTTACCCGCTTGTTATCCTCTTTCTCTGGTCCCCACATTAATTTTAATGTCAAATTCACTGTGGTCAGATTTACTAACATTTGCTTTGTCATTTGTGATTTTTGTGCCTTTTTGAAGAAATGCCTTCTCTATTCCAAGATCATGGAGTTATTGTCGTTGGTTATATTCTAAAAGCTATGCTATTTTGCTGCTAATATTTCTGTCATTAATTCACCTTCATATTTCTATATGCTGTGAGTTAAGCCCCAAAATTACTTCCCCCACCCATGGAGATGTCGTTCTCCCAGCATCATCTGTTGGAAGTTTGTCCTCTGCCTGCTGTCCTGCCAGGCTCTCTGTATCATATGTCGATTCCTCATATGCACGAGTCTGTGTTTGTGCTTCCCATGCTGTTCCACTGGTCTGTCTGTCTAACACTGGGTGAATACCACACTGATTTAAATATTATAGCTTTATAGGCCAGGTGCAGTGGCTCACACCTGTAGTTCCAGCACTTTGGGAGGCCAACGTGGGTGGATCACTTTAGGCCAGGAGTTTGAGACCAGCCTGGCCAACAGGGTGAAACCCTGTCTCTACTAAAAATACAAAAATTAGCCAGGTGTGGTGGCTCTCGCCTGTAATACCAGGTACTCAGGAGGCTGAGGTATGAGAATCACTTGAATCCAGGAGGTGGAGGTTGCAGTGAGCCTAGATTGCACCACTGCACTCCAGCCTTGGTGACAGAGGGTGACCCTGTCTCAAAAAAAAAAAAATTATAGCTTTATACTAAATTTGATGACTGGTAGATCAGGTTCTCCTAGTTTATTCTTTTTCCAAGGCTACTCTTAGCCCTTTGCACTTGATGTAAATTTTAGCATTAGGGTCCCAAGTTCTACCAAAAATAATAATAATAAGTAAAACAAAAGAAAACAACAATAAAAAAAAGCTTACATTCAACCCAGCTAAACCCATTAGAATTCTGATTGAGGTTGTACTGAATCTATAAATAAATTGAGGAATAGTTGACATTTAAAAAATATGGAGTCTCCTAATCCATGAACATATTTTTCCTTATCTTCTTTAATAAAGCCTCTCATTAAAGTTTTATGAGTTTCTACAGAGATTTGTATATTATTTATAGAGACTATATATTTTCAGTATATTTTTATATCAGTTTTTGTTGCTAGTAAAGAGAAATATAACTAATTTTTATACATTGATTTTACATATAATTATTACATGTAGTCTTTTGCTAAATTTTTTTATGATTTGAGTGTTACCTTTAAGTTCTTTTGGAATCTCTCTATGTATAGTCATGTCATCTGCAAATAGTGGCAGTTTACTTCATTTTCTTACCTTACTTTCTGCATGGCGACTTTAGCACAATATTGAATAAAAGTGGTGATGCTGGGGGCACAGTGGTTCATACCTATAATCCCAGCACTTTGGGAGGCTGAGGCGGTAAATCGCTTCCACCCAGGAGTTTGAGACCAGCCTGAGCAACATAGCGAGCACTGTCTCAAATTGTTTTCTTTTCTTTTTCTTTTCTTTTCTTTTTTTTTTTGAGTGGTGATGTTGGTCATTCTAGACTTGATAGTTATCTTAAAGGGAAAATTTTCAACATTTCACAATTAAATACTGTGTTGTTTGTTACAGGTATTTTGTAGACATCTATTAGCGGTTAAAGGAAATTTCCTTCTATTTCCAGTTTGCCAAGAGTTAATTAAAATTATCAAAAGCATTTTTTGGGTCTATTGAGAAGATCATATGATTTTTCTCTTTTATTTTTAATTTGGTATATTCTAGCAATTGTCTAATGTTAAAACAACCTTGCATTCCTGGAATAAATTCAACTTGGACACTATATATCTCTCTTTATATCACCTGGATTTTGTTTGCTAATTATCCTTTAGGATTTTTGCTTCTATGTTCATGAGTGAGATTATTCTGATATTAGAATTAATCTGATACTAATATCTGACAAGGAAAGTACAGGAAGGAAAAAATGCAGAATAATCTCCCTTTACTAAGATATAATTCACATACCATAAAATGCATTCATTTAAAATGTTGCTTTATGTATTTTGAAGTGATATTATTAAAGGCATACAAAGTGACTCTTTACCACTACTAATACATTTTGCCTTAAAGTCTGTATTGCCTGTTCTTACTATAGACGCACTAGGGTTTTGGGGTGCGGGTGGTGTTTGCATAGTATGTAACTTTTTATTCTTTAACTTTCTATCTTTCTGTAATTTTATGCTTTACATGTGTCTCTTAAAAATAGCACGGAGTTAAATTTTATGTTTTTCCTGCCTGTTTTTGTCATTAGTTTGTTATTACTGATTACTTAAAAAAAAAACAAACACCTAATCATCTTGTTTTGTGAGTTCTATTTGTCCTTTCTGTTCTTTCTTTTCTTTTCTTTTCTTTTTTGAGAGAGTCTTGCTTTGTCACCCAGGCTGGAGTGCAGTGGCATGATCTCAACTCACTGCAACCTCCGCCTCCCAGGTTCAAGCAATTCTCATGACTCAGCCTCCCAAGTAGCAGGAATTACAGGTGTGCACTACCACGCCCAGCTAATTTCTGTATTTTTAGAAGAAATGGGGTTTCACCATGTTGGCTAGGCTGGTATCAAATTCCTGACCTCAAGTGACCCGCCTGCCTTGGCCTCCTTAAGTGTCAGGATTACAGGCGTGAGCCACCATGCCCAGCCTGTTCTGTGTTTCATTTTCTGTCCTTTTTTCCTTATTTTTGAATTATTTTTTAAAATTACTCAATTTTTCCTTCTACAATACCTTAAAAGTTATAGATTCTAAGTTTCTTTGGTTGTGGTGATGGTGCAGCCTAAAGTCTGAAGTTATTTCATTTGTTTTACTCTTGTCTCAGAAACATACGGACCTTAAAATCTTTACCCCTTTACCTTTTTCCCAGCTTGTATGCTATTGTGTATGTATGTGTCTGTTTCAATTCTTTTTAAAATCCAAACAGCAATGTGATTATTGTTTTATAGATTCAACTTACCAATATAGTTACCATTTTATTTGCTTTTAATTAAGTGATTTGAAGGTATAATTCCACCATCTTCTGGCCTGTTGTTGCTAATGACATTCAGCTTTTGGTTGGCTTGCTTATTTGAGGGTAATTTGCCTTTTTTCTCAGACAGCTTTTGATGTGTTCACTTTATCTTTGGTGTGAAATACTTAAAATACTATGGGTCTAGATGTGGGCTTTAAAAAAATGTATCTACCTGGGATTTTAGGGGGAAGAGGATTTTTCATCTGTGGGTTGGATTTTTCAGAAGATCTTCCTAGAAAATTCTGTATCTCCTGGGCCAGGCGCAGTGGCTCACACCTGTAATCCCAGCACTTTGGGAGGCCAAGACGGGTGGATCACAAGCTCAAGAGATCAAGACCATCCTGGCCAACATAGTGAAACCCTGTCTCTACTAAAATATAAACATTAGCTGGGCATGGTGGCGCGAGTGTGAAGTCCCAGCTACTCGAGGGGCTGAAGCAGCAGAATTGCTTGAACCCGGAAGGCGGAGGTTGCAGTGAGCCGAGATTGCGCCACTGCATTCCAGCCTGGCGCCTGGCGACAGAGCGAGACTCTGTCTCAAAAAAAAAAAAGAAAGAAAATTCTGTATCTCCCAAAATATTATTGCTCCCTCATTCTTTCTCTCTTCACTTCTCCCAAAACTCTATTTAAACATATGTTTGATGTTCTCGCTCTGTCTTCCATGTCTGTTAATCAACTTTTCTCTCTACCATTTTTGAGTCTTTCTGCATCATGTCCTATGTAATTTCTTCTGACTTTCTGCCAGTTTACAAACTCTCTCTTCTTTTGCATCTGATATTCTGTTGAAAATGTCTGTTTTTTTCTTACTGTATTTTTCATCTCTTGGTCACATTTTACATATTTTATATTTTGCTGCTTCCTACAAATGTTTTTCACACTAATATATTCCATCACTTCTATTTTGCAAATATCTTAACATTTATTATTTTATCACATGTATGTACCCTTACAACAACCCAATTCCTACTGAGTGACACAGAAAATATCAGGTCACTCAGTAAAGAGCAGAAACATTACAAGAACTTGAGCATTTTGATTCCTAGCTTAGATCTCGTTTAAATTTCACCTGTACATGCCTTAGCTTTCTATTGCTACATAACAAGTTACCACAGACTCGGTGGCTGAAAACAACCCACGTTTGTTATACCACAGTGTCTGTGAGTCAGGGGCCTGCGGATGGCATAGCATGGTCCTCTGCTCAGGACCTCACAGGGCTGCAATCCAGGTATCAGCTGGGCCACATTCACTTTGAGTTCCTCTTCCAAGCCCACTCAAGTTGTTGGCAGAATCCGGTTCCTTGCAGCTGTAGGGCTGAGGCTTCCACTCCTAGATGCTGCCTTTCTCCAAATGTGAGTAGGTAGGCAGCTCTCAGTGTGGCATTTACTTCTTCAAGGCCATTGGCACAATGTTTTTCTTTAGGAGGGGCCCAAGCCCCTTGTAAGAGTTCTTACCTGATGACATCAGGCCCATCCAGGATAATTTCCCTTTTGATTAACACCAAACCAGCTCACTAGGGACCCTAATCTATAGTATCTTTTCTCCTTTGCCATATGGGGTGACACCATCACAGGACTGATCTCCCAATCCTTTTGCCACATTCTAATGTAAGCTACAAGGTCATGGTTTCACCCACACCCAGGAGATTACAAAAGGCTGTGACACATTGAGGGTCACCCGAGGGTGTGTCTGACACAGAAGGTAAATAAATACAATGTTGAACAAGTAGAAAAAAAAACCTGGAACATTCACTATCTGTGATGTTGTCAATGTTGCAGATTAGCAACTTGAAGGAAAACATGGTGTATCAGTTCCAAGTGGCAGCCATGAACATGGCCGGGCTGGGCACACCCTCAGCAGTAAGCGAATGCTTCAAGTGTGAAGAGTGGACCATCGCTGTCCCAGGTAAACCACAGACACCATGCCTCCACACTGCACCTCAGAATTTCCTCCAAGAGAACCTATAGCCTGGAATGAAATTCAAAGTACTATATGGTCAACATTTAAGGGAAAAGAATTCTCTTGGCCTCTCGTGTTTACCTAAAATATTTTAATGATAATATTAAATGATAGGTAGCAATGTAAAACTGAGTGTAAGTTCCTTATGCTTGTGTTCCAAGTAAATCCTAGAGCCCTCACTGCTCAGCCACTGCGTGGGGTAGGATTAGCAGAAGCGGCTGGATTGAGTGCAAATGAGTGTTTAAAAGAAATTCCAGTCTTTGCCTTTGCTTTCGAAAGGCCACTTAAAGGTCATCCAATTTATATCCCACAGCAAAATTTCTCAAAAACGTCTCCCTGCATGCCTTTGCTCTCCCATATTGCCACGCTGCTGGAAGGTTCTCGTTTATCAGTTCCCCAGAATCTCTCCACATCCAAGCTACGTGGCTTCTTCGTCTCTCCTTCTCACTCCTCCCAGCTTTTCATTATATCACACGGATAGATTTCACACACCTGTCTAGGGTTTAGGGCCGACCTCTCTCTGCTTGCCTCTCTGCACTGATTTCCAGTCCTTTCTCTCTACACATTTTTCAAACTCTGAACCAAAAGCAAGTTCCGGGAACCTGGCAATTACTATCCTTCAGAGGCCAGCATAGCAGGTGGTTGGGTCGTCAGGGAAGAAAGTGGGAAGTGGGGTGGGGATGCGGGGGGAACTTACCTTGCTTATAACTCTTACAGAGCTATAAAGCCAAAACATTAAAATAAAAATTGAATGCAAATTTTAAAATAAAATAAAAATTGAATGCAAATTTACTACTTTACCATTAAGATGTAAACTAGCAATAAAGGTATTTGGTGGCTGATTGTATGTCCCTGTGTCACCCCCTTCCTCAGTTTAAAGCCCTTTGCCCCTGAAGACCACCATTTTGCCTTTAACTCCTCTGTCAGGTGTGAATAACAACATTCCAAGAGAAACTCAAGAGCAGTTCAAGTGCTCACTTGACTTCAGCAAACAGAGAGAGACATACACATTGCTCTTTCCTTGTAGTTCCTTGAAGCCAGTGGTATTTCTTAAGTCCTTTCTGCCACCTGCAGAAAGGTGGATCTGTTTTCAAATTCTTGCAATTTCTGAGTAAAGTGAAATGCAATTGATTAAAGACTAAGAAATTCCAAGCAGGCCTGTAGGAATTTTTTTGATCAAAAATGATGTCGTTGGCTGGGTTCAGTGGCTCATTCCTGTAATCCCAGTTCTTTGGGAGGCTGAGGCAGGGGGATTGCCTGAGCCCAGGGGTTCAAGACCAGACTGGGCAACATAGTGAGACCCCATCTCTTAAAAAATGTTTTTTAATTAGCCGGGCATGGTGGTGTATGCCTGTAGTCCCAGCTACTCAGGAAGCTGAGGCAGGATGATTGCTTGAGCTCAGGAGGTCAAGGCTGCAGTGAGCTGTGATCACACCACTGTGCTCCAGCCTAGATAACAGAGTGAGGCTCTGCCTCTCTTAAAAAAAAAAAAAAAAAGTGATGCAGTTAACAAAAAAAGGTTTCAGGTGAGCACTCTCAACTTAAGAAATGAAGAGGGCAGCCCCCCATGCTCCTGACATCCTGGCTTCTCAGATGCCTCCTTGACTTCCTGAGTAGTGTTAGGTAAGCCTCACTTCAAGAACGCCCTTGTAGAAGAAAGCAATAACAATGTTTCCTGATCCTGTTTTACAGATGAAAAAACTGACACTCAGGTTAAATGATGCCCAGAGGGTGCCAGAGGTAACAAGTAGCATAATTAGGGTAGGAAACTAGATCTGCTTTTTCCTAGACGAGAGCTGCTAGGAAACAGCAGAGCGTAGTTCCTCCTCTGCAGGGCAGGGATTCTGCTGCCAATCTGGACACCTCCCTGAGTTCTAAGGATGACACAAGATCATGGTTATAAAAGCCCTTTGTAAAACAGGACATGCCACATTCGTGTGAGGTATTTGGTACTAATATTTAAATATAGTTTTATACAAAACATCAGAAGGCAAGCATGACGCATATTTGTAGCCATGAGGCCAAGGTAAAGGGCCAAACAAATATTGAACTGTCAATTACAAAACAACAAAGCATGGCATAACAGAGTATGTCCTTGTACAGCTTGGCTTTGGCTTCAGGCTACTGTGAGTCACTTCAGGTGATTTTGATTGGTTGGCTCCATGTCAGTCATTGTTTAAAAAAAAAAAGAAAAGGAAAAAATAAAATAAATAAATGTATCACCTAGATAGCAGCTGGTGGTCATGCAAAGATACAGGCAATCACTTAGTAGTTTGGACTTTGCCAAGAATATGAAGAGCATTCATACAGGCTGCATTCGGGCTTTCTCCCTTCAGAGGGTTATCAAGCGACTTGGCTTCTCTGAGCTTTCTGTTAATTGTCTTCAGGAAGAGTGAGATAAATGAATGTAAACTACCTGGCAGCATTTAGTGCAGATGCAGGACCTATAGGATTGATTATATTTATTTTGGTAAAAGGTTTTTGTAAACCATAACCTATCATTTGTTTTTACCCATATGTGGGCTGCACATACTCTTTAGGGGGAAGACTTACCTCCAATTGAGAGTGATTCTTTTCTCTTTGAAAGAGCTATTACTCTCTATGTTTGTATGCCATCAAATTGAGCTGCTTTCTTTATACTATTTGAGATTAAGGGGAATTTTTAGGCTGTCACTCAAAAATTATCTGAAACCAGGGGCCAGATATGGTGGCTTCCACCTGTAATCCCAACACTTTGGGAGGCTGAGGCAGAAGAACCACTTGAACCCAAGAGTTCAAGACCAGCCTGGTCAACACAGCGAGACCCTATCTCTAGAAAAACTTAAAAAATTAGCCGGGTATGGTGGTGCACACTTGTAGGCCCAGCTGCTCAGGAGGCTGGGGTGAGAGAATCCCTTGAGCCCAGGAGCTCCAGGTTACAGTGAGCCATGATCACACCACTGCACTCTAGCCTGGGTAAGAGGGCAAAACCCTGTCTCTAAAACTAAAAATTAAAAAATATGAATCTGCAGCTCAATCAGGCTGTTCCAGTAAAAGGTCTTTAAAATGAATGCAAGCCTGAGCATGGCCTGAAGGGAAGTTTTGGGTCCACCCTTTGAGAGACACCCCAGAGTGGCCTTCCCTACCTACCATCCTTAAAGGGACCAATGGGCTAATGTAGAGCAGTAGGGAAATGATATGAAATGACCACAGAATACTGATTTTTATGGGAATCCTAGATTTTGAAAAAAGAACACCAGTGTCAGATTAGCTTTAAGACTTACAGTGTGGTTCTAAATGTGTAGAGATGAGTTATGATTATCTATGTTGTTATGATTTCTATGTTATGATTATCTATGTTATGATTTACTTATCTATGCTATGATTTACTTATCTATGTTATGATTTCTCCTCATTGACTTCTCTCTCTGTCAGGACCACCGCATAGTCTCAAGTATAGCGAAGTCAGGAAAGACTCCCTGGTCCTTCATTGGAAGCCCCCTGTCCACTCCGGGCGGACTCCAGTCACTGGTTACTTTGTGGACTTAAAGGAGGCCCAGGCCAAAGAGGACCAGTGGCGAGGGCTCAATGAGGCGGCGATTAAAACCTTATACCTGAAGGTAAGAGGATGCTCAGTTCTAGAGCTTCCCTTTTTTGAAAAAAGCAGAAAATTGCTCTACTAATATTAACTTTAAAGTTAGCTAGATAAAACAGAATATCTCTGCTTTGATCTGTTTCATATACTGAGCTCCTGGTAAGATTCCATTGGCAGAGGTTGGGGCTGGGGGAAGTTGCTGATGCTTGAAACACTTTGGTTATATTTAACCTGAATTCCTTAGCATAGTTTTGAAACACACCCACTAGCTCCTTCCTCTCTCCTTTCCCTCCTTGCCTCAACTTACCCACTTTACATTTTTGTTACTCATAGTCTTTAAACGTTACTGCTTACCATCCCCAAAAGGTGACTTTTTATACCTCTTTTTTTGGGGGGAGTGTTGATTTGAGGGTGCTGTTTTTATAACGCTCACATCAAGAAACCTGTGACTACTGATCCTCTCAAGTCACTCCTGTCTCTTCCCGTCAGGCTGGTTCTCACATGAGCTCTCAGAGATTAGTGGAATGGGTTCGCCCAACCCCCTTATCCATGTCCCTGCCTTTCAGGTTCCTCTAGAGTGTGCTAATTGAACCATTTCCTAACTCTGTCGACCAAAGGCTGTTCTGCTGTAGCCACCAAATCACTTGTACCAAAAGGAAATTTCAAAAGAATGTTTTCTCCTAGTGTTAGCAGCGGCACCTGGAGACCCTGACTGCCCCTTGGGGCCGTGGAAACTGTAGGGAATATGATTGTATTACTTACTACTTAGAATGAAATGTGACTGACTTCACCACATTTACTCAGGAAGTTACACACTGCATTTGCACAGCCCTATCTGTTGGCAAAAGAAGTCATTGCATATAAAGTAGGCTTTGGAAGATATTCAAAGTGTACCTGGCCAAAAAGATCTCTCCCTGACCTGCCATCATGGACGAAGTCCCTTCCATCTGTGAGCCACTCTCGAGAGTTAAGGTATTTCCAGTTACTATAAACTGTGTAAATATATCCTCCAGGAGAGATGACCCATAAACCATTACACCCAACATGCCATTAACTTAACTTATCATGTGCCAATCAGCTCTCCACTTCTTGCAAAACTCTGAAGAAATAAGACAGGTCATCTTTTCATGATGAAGAGAAAACGTCAAGGAATGACTGGAGCCTATGATGCTGTTTGCTGTCCAGATGAGTCCAGAGGCCCCTGGGTTACAAGAAACCCCCAAAGTACAGTGTTAAATAAAGGCTGGGAACATCCTGGATGGTGGCGGTGGGTGAATATGGCTGGGATGAAGATTTTCAAGTCTTCCATCCACCACTGTAGAGGATGCCAAGGGCCTGAAGTTGGAAGCAAAACAAAGATGAAGAAGCAAGGAAAAAAAAAAAGAAAGAAAGAAAAAGAAAAATAGAGTTTAAATGTGTCAAAGAATGGTTGATGTCACTCATTTTAAGAAAGAAAAAGAAGAAAAGTAATTTTAAGAGAGAGGGAGAGAGTGAGGTTAAGTATGCCTAACAAACCTGGAAGTGAACTTCCATAAGAAGAGTTATTACACTTTATCAACAGTTTTTATAAAATGATTTTTTAAAAATTTTCTGACTATAAAACTAACAATTTGAATGAAAAATTCAAACATAAGAAGCACAAAGAAGAAAGTAGGCCAGGAACAGTGACTCATGCCTGTAATCCCAGGACTTTGGGAGGCAAATTGCTTGAGCCCAGGAGTTCAAGACCAGCCTGGAAAATGTGACAAAACCTTGTCTCTAAAATAAAATAAAATAAAATAAAATAAAATAAAAAAATAAAAATTGGCTGAGTGGTGGCATGTGCCTGTAGTCCCAGCCACTCATGAGGCTTAGGTGGGAGGATCACTTAAACTAAGAAGGTAGAAGGTGCAGTGAGCTGTGATTGCACCACTGCACTCCAGCCTGGGCAACAGAGCAAGACTCCGTCTCAAAAAAAAAGAAAAGAAAAGAAAAGGAAAAATTGATTATCTCGATTACATATTTGTGGTGCTGTTGAGGCCAGTGATCATTACCCTTGTGGTGATGGAAGAGTGGAGTACACTGTCACCCCAGGGACCAGACACTGGAATGTGAATATACTTCCTGTACATGTTGCAGAAATTTGACTTACAGCCATACATCATCACGTAGGTGGCAGGCACAGATGTGTCAGGCACCTGGCGGTTACTCTATTTTTATTATAAGGAAATGTTTCTGTGTCCTTCTGGAAATCCACAGTTTCCTGGCATTGTTTCTAAACATAGAATTCAAATATGTCAACCTCTGTGCATTTAACCTATAACTAATTTAAAGTTTATTTATAGAATAAAATCCATTTCAAAAATTCATTAGTGCCAGTGAAAGCTATTACTACATAAATAGTGACATTCTGTTGTAAATACAATACAATTAGATTAAAAACCTAGCAATTTAATATGTACCTAATTTAAATACATGATCACAAACACTTCACGTGATTGAATAGCTTTGTTCTAATGTTGTTTGATTTAGATCACATTGTGGATATTGGTCTCTATCACAACATTTTGGGGAAAAATTATGCCTTCTGTGTATAATAAATTCCTTCTTAAAACAGTATAGCTTTTAAAAGTCACATGTTTTTAAAATAAAAATGTTGGTAAAACATTAACAGTATTGATGATAGTTATACTATTGTTCAGAACCCAAAGAAGGTTACAAAAAATTAAGTGGGAAACTGGGCATGGTAGCTCACTCCCATAATCCCAACACCATGGGAGGCTGAGGTGGGAGAATTGCTTGAGCCCAGGAGTTTGAGACCAGCCTGGGCTCAATACTGGTGAAACCTCATATCTATAAAAAATACTGGTGAAACTCCATATCTAGAAAAAATATTTTTTAGTTAGCCTGGTGTGCTGGCACATACCTGTGGTCTCAACTACTCAGGAAGCTGAAGCAGAATTGCTTGATCCCAGGAGGTCCAGGCTGCAGTGAGCTGAGATCATGCCACTGTACTCCAGCCTGAGCAACACAGTGAAGCTCTGTCTCAGAAATACATATATGTGTTTTTGAACAAACTTTATATATATACACATATATATATATACACACATACACACACATATGTATATATACACACATGTATAATACATATACACACATATATACACATCTATGTGTGTATATATACACATGTATATATATACGTGGGTATATATATGTATGTGTGTGTGTATATAAATATATATGTACATGAAGTGGGACTGTCATACAAAAATAAATTATAAATGCTTTTTTAACAGCTCTTC
Source organism: Cheracebus regulus (assembly GCA_963574635.1). Lineage (NCBI taxonomy): Eukaryota > Metazoa > Chordata > Mammalia > Primates > Pitheciidae > Cheracebus > Cheracebus regulus. The sequence goes on along the minus strand of CAUYQU010088526.1, from coordinate 50,616 downwards.
ATAATTCTAGCTTAGTGGCACATATGTAGTGGATGCTCAGCATACATCTTGATTATTGAAAACTTGAGGATGTAGAATTTTAGTACCCTTTGATTATTCTCAAATTAGTTAAATTCACAGTTGTGTTAATTTCATGTCTAGTAAGAGATAGCTATGTTAAATTTACAGCTATGTTAAATTAACAATAGCTATGTTGAATTTATTGTTTGTTTTGGTTCTATTTAACGTGCTTTTAAACAAATGGAAAGTGTTTGTGATTCATGCTTTTAATTCTCCCCTCTTGGCAAGAATTTCATCTGAAATTATTCGTGGAATGTCTCAAAAGGATCAGGGGGGAAAGGCAGCATATATGCTATAGTGAGCACTTTGTATTTTGTCCTTTTAACCAAAGAATACGGTGGCTAATGCATGGGATACCTACATACACGAGTCTCTGTTTCTGATGTTAGTGGCCACTAAATTAACTAAAAAGGAGAAACATCAGAGTGAGAATGGATATTAACAACTCCTCTCTATCTAAAGATGGTCCAGAGAGACCATCTACAGCTAAAGTCACCTGCTTAGTGTTTGACAGAATCAAGTCTAGAACACAAGTCTTATATCCCTGGTGCTAGATCACTAAATTATTACTACAGAAGAAGAGCTCCGTCTATTTAAATGACATAAAACAGCCACTGCTTCATAAAACACCCATTACTTCTGTACCTGCTTTTACCAGGTTCGAGGCCTCAAGGAGGGCGTCAGCTACGTGTTCCGTGTCCGAGCCATAAACCAGGCTGGAGTTGGGAAGCCGTCTGACCTCGCTGGCCCTGTTGTGGCAGAGACCCATCCAGGTGGGCTTTCACCTTTTCATTAAAACTAGTCCTTCTGTGTAAGATACTGAACTAACATTCGACCTTTCTAGGCTTTTCCTAATTTTCAAAATCATCAACATGTGCTATCTGAATATAATCGGTAAGTAAAAATGATCTTAGAACTTGACAGTCATTGGTCCCATCACAGGTACCTTGGGACAGGGTTGAGCCAGGTTTGTCATGGTCTAGGGGCTATTCTGATGCATACCTAAAAACATGGAAGGCCTTGATCAAATTAAGCTTCTTGGACCAACTGTTTCAAGCATTCATTACTGGGATGTCATTCCTATTGTACCCTGGCCATTAAGTCTCATAAGAATATTTTCCCATTCATAGGGGAAGCTAGAACAGCCCAGTTAGTGGGCATAATCCTTAAACAAAAGTGGGATTTATGTAATCATAGCTATTATGTTTAAACCAGAGGTCAGCAACCTTTTTCTGTGGAGGGCCTGATAACATTTCTCACTCAACAGCCCTATGGTCTCTGTCACAGCTTCTTAACTCTGCCATGACACAAAAGAAGCCACTGAGGATACATAAACTAATAAGCATGGCTGTGTTCTAATAAAACTTTATCATGCACATTATATGCATTATAAAATTTCAATCTTGTATAATTTTCCTATGTTTTGAAATACTAAGCTTCTTTCAGTTTTTCAACTATTTAAAAATATAAAACTATTCTTAGCTTACAGGCCATACAAAAAGAGATAATAGGCAAAATTCAGCCCACAGGCCATAGTTTGCTGACCCCTGGGTTAAGTTAACGGTTGTGCCAACTGAGTAGTCTACAGATTTGAGGCAGCCCTCACTTCCCAGTTTGAAAGAAGCCATGATTACTGGAGATTGCTAGATTACTTGCCCTTTCTTATGAGAACAAACTTTACAGTGTTCATTGTCCAACTAGTTTCAGATAATTACATAATAATTTCTTTTATTGTTTAATCTGTATTATTTTTCAAAGTTATCATATACTGCAGTTCATTAAAGTGACATAAAGGCAAGCACTGGAGGCCAGGCACTGTGGCTCACGTCTGTAACCTCAACACTTTGGGCAGCTGAGGCAGGAGGAACCTAGGAGTTCGAGACCAGCTGGGCAACTTGGCAAAACCTCACCTCTAGAAAATGTTTAAACTGGCTAGATGTGGTGGCGCATGCCTGTCATCCCAGCTACTTGGAGGCTGAGGTGGGAGGATTACTTGAACCTAGGAGGTCAAGGCTGCAGGGAGCCATGTTTTCACCATTGCATTCTAGTATGGGCGACAGAGTGAGACCCTGTCTCAAAGAGATGATAAAGTATATCACTTTGAAGACTCTGAAGGAGGAGGGCTGAAGGTGGTGTGGATGATGAAAAATTATGTACTGGGTACAATGTGCACTATTGGGCATTATGGATACCCTAAAAGCCATGACATAACCACTATGCCATCTAGTCATGTAATGGAATTGCATATATGCCCTACAAATTTGTAAACATTTTTAAAAATCACCCAATTATATTAAGTTTATATAAAGCACTTTTGCTTTAATCTGTCCCTATTTTCAGGCTGAAATAAACAAAGAGCAGATACAGAATGGAATATTTATTTTTCTGATGAGAAAAGAATGTAAACATAGAAAACTGCTTTCACTGCATGTTACTTGAAAAGAATATAAAATGAACCCTTTAAGAAAATATCTGCCCCTTTCATCCTATTTCTTCATAACCAGTTTTCAGCTAGTCTTGGAAGTACTCTCTAGACATGAGTCTGACAAAAGTGACCTTAGACAAAAGCGTGGTAGGTGTCTGTCAGAAGTGCCGCACTTCATATAAATAAACTTTGCAGAATTTCATGAGAAAATAGAATAGTGCTAGGAACGTATACACCAGGTAAAAGTTAACACACAAAGACACCAGAACACATACTGCTATAGAAATCAAATCCTTCAGCTGACAATTGTGTGATATTAAAGGTGCCAAATGGACATCTCCAAGGACCCAAGGGCAGAGTTTGCTTTCAGAACACCATAGATTGCTACACAAGTAAACTCTTAATCTAGTCCGGGCTATATCAAAAGCACCCTAGAAGCCATGGGTTCCAAATCTGATTGTTAAAAGAGCTTAAGTCAATTTATTTTCTCATCTTTGGCCTCAGACTCGCAGGTGACAAGGCATGACATTAACAGAGCCATCACTAGGGAAATTTTGCCACCAGAAAAGGATCTGCTGGTGACTTCCTGGGTGAGAGTTTTGTTTTACTGGCTTGAAGGAACCAAAAGTCATTTATGTGCCATTCCATTCCTATACTCTATCTACCAACAGCTGCGACACTGCTATGCTAAGCAGCACCCACAGACAAACCACTGGCTCACAGCCTAGAGAAGAACCCTGGATACACAAAATCCAAATGCTTTCCTGTGAAAGAGCACCAAAATCCCGTGACATCTGAGCCTGTTTTATATGCAGTAGGCACACACTCACTGTTGCTACATGTATTTATTGAGCTCCTATTGTGTGTCAGGTGCCATTTGGACCCCAGGAATAATGTGACATCATCGCTGCACACTTGGCTTACAATCTAATGGAAAAAAGATATTGTTTGCAGCATAGGATGATGAGAGCTGTAATAGGTGTTCATAAAGCATTTCTTATAGCCAAACAGACTATAAACTACGCAGCAAGGTTTTATAAGTCCCTATAAAAACTTTCTATGTAGCCTAAAACATTCTGTATGTATTCATTTTATTAGATATCAACATATTACTTTTACCCACATTATTTATGCTGGAATACATGACAGGGGAGCATGTTATCAACTTCAAGATTTGGGATGTAAAACTTGGATTGCTATTTCAGAAGAACAACTTTTTAGCAGATGCATTATTAAAATTTCATATAGAAAACAAAGCTTATCTTGTAATAGCAAACCACAAATATATCTAACAAGATACTTCAAGTGTAATTTGAATTCCACTTTAATAGTTAACTTAATCACTGGTCTCCCTTTGGAGTCAAAAAATACATTGCAAGTGGACGTCTTCTTGTCTAATTGTGTTGGTAATGAGAATCCAGATAATGGACTGAGTATGTCATGCTTTATCAAGAAATCTATTAGCTAAAGAAGCCTATAAAAATAATAGAGTGAAACATACTTAATGTGGATGAGTTGGTGTATAAAAAGAGGATGTTCTCTTCTTGATATTAGATATTTTAAAAACAGTAGCTGTAGCTGATTGCATCAAGCCTGGGGTGAAGATGAAGGCCATGTGAGCCAGATCAGATGGAAGACAAGAGAGAGACCTGCCAAAGCCTGGCAGGTGATCTGGAGGGCACCGTAGCTGGCAGTACAGACCGCAGGTATTCTTACCAGAGAAACCGAGCAGCAGGCAGGAGAATCAAGTGATGGGCTGAGTCCCAAGCAAAACTGGGTTATAGAAGTTAGCTTGGTCACAAGGAGCAAGGTAGGTTAGGAGAAAGCAATACCAGAAGGAATTGTGAGTTGAGACTGAGTTGGTAACCTAATAAGCAAGGGCTCATTACAATCCCAGTGTCTAAACACTGGTTGGTTCCAGAGACTGGCAGGAATGAGAAGGCGAATGTGTGCTCAGTGGCCAAGTGGTGGAGTCATGAAGTGAAAGATTCTAAAGCAGGAAGCCAGACTAACTTTAAAGATGAGCTCAGCTGGTTCATTTAGAAAACTGTTCTTGTATTTGCTCACTAACTGATCTCTTTCATATGCTGGGACTGTAGTTTTCAACCTTACCTGTACATTAGAATCATACCAGGAACGTTTTTAAATACTGATATCCAGACTCTATTCAAGACCAATTAAATCAGGATCTTTAGGGCTAAAGGGATGATGACAGAAGATCAGATACTCCGAAAAAAAAAACAAAAACAAAAACAAAACTCTTAGGCTAGGTGCCTGAGCATAGGCGTATTGCTGTTTGTTTAGCTCTTTTGGTAATTCCAGTGTGACACTAGGCTTGTGAACTGTACATTAGACCATGACTCCTCAAAATAGGAGCTGTGCCTTTTCTGTACATATGCTGAGAGTCTAGCATAGTACCTGGTATACAGTAGCTAATTTATTAAATGAAAATATAATGAATGACTAGCCTGTTTTGCCAGTGACTATGACTGTCTTGTAGCCTCACTTCATCCTAATCATCTTGTACTGCCTGCCCTGGTTATGATGGGTGAGCTGGGAAAGAAACATCTGGTGGAGGCTCCAATGTGGGCATGAGGGTGAATGGTCAGCCGCCAGTCCTCATCTGAAACACGGGGAAGTTCAGTATTACACGTGACTGATTATATTAATTCACTTTTGTCTGCTTTTTTTTTTTTTAGATAGAGTCTCACTCTGTTGCCCAGGCTAGAGTGCAGTGGCATGATCTCAGCTCACTGCAACCTCCGCGTCTCAGGTTCAACCAATTTCCTGCCTCAGCCTCCCAGGTAGCTGGGATTACAGGCACCTGCCACCACACCCAGCTAATTTTTGCGTTTTTAGTAGAGATAAGGTTTCACCATCTTGGCCAGACTGGTCTTGAACTCCTGACCTCGTGATCTACCCGCCTTAGCCTCCCAAAGTGCTGGGATTACAGCCGTGAGCCACCATGCCAAGCCCCACTCTTGAATATTTTAAACATCACCACACACACCCATTACCTACACCATGGAGAACAAATAAGTAAAGCTTATAAAAGTGATATACTCATGCTCATGTAAAACACTTTATATGAGAAAGAATTATCATAGCAGATTATGAAATAAGGTGAGCAGTTTACTGTGATTTTATTTAAGCTTTTAAATTTTGTCTCATCATTTTTGTGGGGAGGAGAAAGAAACGTGGAATGAAATGAATTAATTTCCAAATAGATCATTTTAGTCCTGAGCCACACCTGAACCCATTCACATCCTGGGAGTTCTTGGCAAGCCTTGGAGGGACCGTTGGAATGCTGTTTTGGTCCTGTAATCCCAACACTTTGGGAGTCCAGATAGGAGGCTCACTTGAGCCCAGGAGTTGGAGACCGCCCTGAGCAACATAGTTGGACCTGTCTCTATTAGAAAAGAGTAGGAAAGAAAAGAAAAAATAATAATGTAAAATGAGATCTGTTACAATCCGTCATCTCTGTGTCTGTATTAAGGATTTGCTTAGGGTTGAGGAGCTGACTAGTGATAACTCTTCTTAAATCCTTTTTAGGCAACAACAACAACTGTCTCATGTTTTATACCTAAATCTCCTGAAATCTTAATTAAATTCTTCATAATCATCAGCAGGTCATGATGATTCCTGAGGTCATTTCTGAGAAAATCTAAGTGATGCCAAATTTTGGTCCACTTTTTCAGTCCAACTTTGTGGGAAAGTGGGATGGGCTCTTATCTGGATAAGAATACCCACAAGGACTGCTTTACTTTGATAGCAGAACATCAGACTTGCTTCCTGCCCATTAATTATCAGAACCATGTTGATCATCCCTCAATCAACTTGAGAGAACATGCCTCTTTAGGCATTTCTCAGAGTTCAACCATGAACTAATTGACAGGAGCTCAGCTCTTGGAAAAACCTCAGCTAAGCTGTGGGACATTCTAAAAAGAAAATTTAGCCAGGTAGGCAGATTACCTGAGATCAGTGGTTTGAGATCAGCCTGGCCAACATGGTTTAACCCCATCTCTACTAAAAATACAAAAAAATTAGCTGGACATGTGGTGAGCATCGGTAAGCTCAGCTCCTCAGGTGGCCAAGGCAGGAGAATTGCTTGAACCTGGGAAGCAGAGGTCACAGTGAGCCAAGATCACACCACCGTACTCCAGCCTGAGTGACAGAGCAAAACTCCATCTCAAAAAAAAAAAAAAAAAACAGAAAGAAAAAGAAAAAGGAAAATGTGAGGAGGATGTTATAGGTAGACTTTTCTCTTGGGCTTTTTCTGTGACATTGTACCAAGTTAATCTCCACAAGGGTCTGTCTGGTGGGTTAGCCTGGGGCATGTTAGAAATGCTGAAATGCTGTCATTGGCTGGGTGCGGCGCCTCACATCTGTAATCCCAGCACTTTGGGCGGCTGAGGCAGGCGGATCACAAGGTCAGGAGTTCAAGACCAGCCTGGCCGATATGGTGAAACCCTGTCTCTACTAAAAATACAAAAATTAGCCAGGTGTGGTGGTGTGCACCCATAAGCCCAGCTACTTGGGAGGCTTCACCCTCCAGGAGGTGGAGGTTGCAGTGAGCTGAGATTGTGCCACTGCACTCCAGCCTGGGTGACAGAGAAAGACTCCATCTCAGCAAAAAGGAAAAGTAAAAAAATAAAAAAAGAAATGCTGGCATTGCTTTATAAGCTAATACATTAGCTTTGGTTTTCTAGGGCATCTCTAAAAAGAATTATCCATTTGAATACCATGTATCTTTTGTTAAATTGCAATAGAATTTTTTGTCTACTATGTACAAGATCCTTATTTAAATAATTCTATAATTCCTTTTAGATTTTAATATGTGAAAAAATTAGCCCCAGATAGACATGTCTATTTCCTCTAATATAAATAGAAAGCTATAACCCTACATGTCCTTCCTTGACAGATACAAAAAAGCTTCCTAGCTTATTTTTAATTGTTTTTCCTACTTTTAAATTTTCTAAGAGATATATTTCATTTTAAACTCCTGCTTTCTCACATTTATTCCTTGCTGTCCCAAGTAATTTCTTTAAAGTCTTTCCCCAAAATATCTTTCTTCTCTAAACCCAGGGTGAAGAAAGTCTATCTTTTCTCCAAAGTCAACGTCAATTTACTTTCTCATTATAGGCATCTTTAAAAAAAAAATGCCTTTATTCAAAGGACTATGTTAACAAATTAATTAAAACCAAACAGTAACAGAAGGCTTTGAGCTTGAGGCCAGGTGTGGTGGCTCACACCCGTAATCCCAGCACTTTGGGAGGTCAAGGTGGGTGGATCAGTTGAGGTCAGGACTTCAAGACCAGCCTGGTCAACATGATGAAACCCCTTCTCAACTAAAATATGAAAATTAGCTGGTTGTGGTGGTACATGCCTGTAATCCCAGCTACTCAGGAGGCTGAGGCAGGAGAATTGCTTGAACCTATGGGGGCAGAGGTTGCAGTGAGCCAAGAACACATAACTGCACTCCAGATGGCAATAGAGCAAGACTCCATCTCCAAAAAAAAAAAAGGCTTTGAATTTGAAAAGCCATATTATAAGAGTGTGATAGCATCAGCATTGTAATTCCTGTGACAAATAGGAAAGGAGCCATAACTTGTTGCATTTACATACTCTGTCTTACATTTACATTATTTGACATTGTAAATGACATTATTTCAAGTGCATTCTTTCTTTGAAATATTATTTGACTAAACATTTTCCAAGGAGAATTGCAATGGAACTCCAGAAATATGCTTAAAGAACTAGTATCTGAAATATTGTCAGCAAATTTGATTTTTTTAAAAGCTTGAGATTATGATTACTTTTTGAATTATACTTTCCATCAGTTGGCAGCATCATTGATTTGTTAGGGAGAGCCTGGGTAACAGTGAGACCCCACCTCTACAAAAAATAGAAAATTGGCCAGGAGTGGTGGTGCATGCCTGTAATCCCAGCTGCTTGGGGGGCTGAGGCAGGATGATTGCTTGAGCCCAGGAAGTTGAGGCTGCAGTGAGCCATGATTGCACCACTGCACTCCAACTGGGAGACAGAGTGAGACTCTGTCTCAAGAAATTTGTCAAGGAGGAGATCCAGCTTAAAATTCTGAGTATAAAATTAAGTAGGAAACCCACTGCCACTAGAATATTTTCTTTGTTAGTGTAGTCGCCCATTAGGTTCTCCCTTCCCACTGCACAAAATCAATCCACTGCGACTGCAGCATTGCAGTTGAGAAAGAGTTTAATTGACATGAGTCAAGCTGAAGTGGAAGACTTAGAGTTATCAGTCACATCAGTCTCCCTGAAGGCTCAGAGGTCAGGGATTTTTTGGACAATTTGGTAGGTGGGGGTTAGGGAATGGGTGCTGCTCATTGGTTGGGAATGAAATCCTAGGGCTGTGGAAAATGGTCCTCCTATGCTGAATCCATCTCTGGGTGGGGCCACAGTTAGTTGAGTCACAAGTCATGAGTCTGGGTGGAGTTGGTCTGAAAAACATCTAAAAAAACCAATCTTGGCTTCTATAATACTGATGTTATCTATAGGAGCAACTGGGAAGCTCGCAGATCTTGTGACCTCTGGCCACATGACATCTAAGCAGTAAGGGATCATAGAAACTACACCTGTCTTGTAACTTCTCGTTAGTGATTTCAGCCCCCAAACAGAGAGGAGGACTATTGTCATTCTTGCTTTCAAGTTAAACTATAAACTAAACTTCTCCCAAAGTTGGCTTAGACTATACCCAGGAATGACCAACGGCAGCTTGGAGGTCAGAAGCAAGATGAAGTCAACTATGTTATAATTTTGCAAAGGTGGTTTCATTGGTGATTTTATTTCCTCCCACCTCTTTATCAAAATATTGGTGTTATACTTCAGCTTTAATAAGACAGCTTCCAATAAAATAAATGTCATGATCTTAAACTGCCATTTATCTTTTTTTTTTTTTTCCTGAGATGGAGTCCCACCCTATCACCCAGGCTGGAGTGCAGTGGCATGATCTCAGCTCGCTGAAACCTCTGTCTCCTGGGTTCAAGTGATTCTCCTGCCTCAGCCTCATGAGTAGCTGGGATTACAGGTGCGCACCACCACACCCAGCTAATTTTTGTATTTTTAGTAAAGATGGGGTTTCACCATGTTGATCAGGCTGGTCTTGAACTCCTGACCTTGTGATTTGCCTGCCTTGGACTCCCAAAGTGCTGGGATTACAGGTGTGAGCCACCGTGCCTGGCGGCATTTATCTTTTAAAGCTGGTTTTTTTTCCTCAGCCCAGTCCCTGGCCTGTGTAAATATGTAAGGGAAATATAAAAGACATTTGTAGAATTTGACTCTATTCTCAATAACTAAACAACCAATGCAACTTTCTGAAAAATAAAAATCCAGTCAAATAATCCTCTTAGCGAGTTTTAATTTTTAAACCTTAAGTGTCAAATATAGTTTTAACTGTTTTTGTTTCCTTTATTGTTCATTTATTTAATAAATCCACCAGTAGCACCCACAATTATGTGTCCATAAGTTGAAAAAATGTTCCTGCCTCTCTTTTCCACCCACTACAGATATTGCTTATGATACACTGATTTGACATAATTAATCAAGAAAAGCTTCACAGATAAGGAAAACTCTTAGATACTGGTTGATAATATCGATAATCCTTACCTCTTTGGCTCTCTCCTAGCAATTACTTGTTTGTTTTTGTTTTTGTTTGGAGACAGGGTCTCACTGTCACCCAGGCTGGAGTGCAGTGGCATGATCATTGCTCACTGCAGCCTCCATCTCCCAGCCTCAAGCGATCTGCCTACCTCAGCTTCCTTGGTAGCTGGTGCTGCAGGTGTTAGCCACCACAGCCCACTAATTTAAATTTTTCTGTAGATACAGAGTCTCATTTTGTTGCCCAGGTTGGTCTCAAACTCCTGGGCTCAAGCAATCCTCCTACCTTGGCCTCCCAAAGTTTTGGGATTACAGGTGTGATCCACTGAGCCCAGCCAATTACCTAATTTTAAATTACAATTTTTAATTTAAGACTTTGAAAAAAATTCCACATTGTTTTCTAAAAGTATAAATGATCCCATTTCTTACATTACAACTCAACTATAATGTAATGATATATCACGCACGGATTTTGTTTCCAATGAGTCGTACATCATTTTTGAAATGCAGATGTGGCTTGGAACCTAAAAATAACATATTTTATTTAAAAAGGCAAACAACATATTTTGTTTCATTTCATATTTTCACAAAAGATCTCGAAGTGCTTTACAAAAATTTAGTTTTCAGAATACAGTTATTCCTCTTTATCCTGGGAGATCAGTTGCAGGACCCCCTGTCCTGATCACATACCAAAATCCAGGAATACTCAAGTCCCTTTATAAAACGGCATAATGTATGTATATAACCTCCTCCTTTATACTTTAAATAATCTCTAGCTTACTTACAATACCTAATATGATATAAATGCTATGTGAAGAGTTTTGATACTGCATAGTTTTTAACTTTGCATTGTTTTTATTGATGTGTTGTCATGTTTATTGTTTGTTCTCCAAGTATTTTCGATCCACAGTTGGTTGAATCCATGGTTGCAGAACCCATGGATATGAAGGCCCAACTGTACTTAAATGATTCAGCTCTATATTCTTTGCTCAGTAACTGAGGCAACTGAGACAAAAACGAAACAGGATTTTCTCCCTCCCTCCCTCCCTTCCTTCCTTCCTTCTTTCCTTTTCTTCCTTCTTTTCTTCCTTCCTTTTCTTCCTTCCTTCCTCCCTCCTTCTCTCCCTGTCTCTTTCTTTCCCTTCCTTCCTTCCTTCTTTTTCTTTTCTCTCTCTTTCTCTCTTTTTCTCTTTCTTTTTTCTTTCTCTCTTTTTTTCTCTCTCTCTTTCTCTGTCTCCTTCCTTCTTTCTTTCTCTTTCTTTCTTCTCTCTCTTTCTTTTCTTTTCTTTCTTCTTTTGCCCAGGCTGAAGTGCAGTGGTACGATCTCAGTTCACTGCAACCTCCGCCTCTCAGGTTGACGTCATTCTTGTGCCTCAGCCTCCCAAGTACCTGGGACTACAGAAACGCACCACCACACCTGGCTAATTTGTATAGTTTTAGTAGAAACAGGGTTTCACCTTGTTGGCCAGGCTGGTTCTGAACTCCTGGCCTCAAGTGATCCTCCCTATAACAATCCTCAAGTGTTGTTATAGGGTGAGAAGCTATCTGCCCCATAGTAAATAATGTTTGTGAGGCTACTTTTTAGTTTTTCTCCCTCTTCTCTTGCTGTCATTTTCTTTATTCTCAATGATCCTGCTCATAGTAGCTTCTTACCTCCCTCTTTATTTTTTATTTTTTATTTTTTATTTTTGAGATGGAGTCTCCCTCTGTTGCCCAGGCTGGAGTGCAATGGTGCGATCTCGGCTCACCACAACCTCTGCCTCCCAGGTTCATGATTTTCCTGCCTCAGCCTCCTGAGTAGCTGGGATTACAGGCACGCACCACCACGCCCAGCTAATTTTTGGTCTCACCAAGTTGATCAGGCTGGTTTCAAACTCTTGACCTTCTTATCCACCCGCCTCAGCCTCCCAAAGTGCTGGGATTACAGGTGTGAGCCACCATGCCTGGCCTACCTCCCTTTCTTTTTTTAATCTACTGAGGGAAACGTTTTTTAAACAACTAGTCTTGTGAGAATTGCTTCAAGCAAAGTTAATAAGGCTCCAAGGCTGGGCACAGTGGCTCATGTCTGTAATCCCAGAACTTTGGAAGGCCAAGGTGGGTGGATCACTTGAGCTCAGGAGTTTGGGACCAGCCTGGTAAAAATGATGAAACCTTGTCTCTACAAAAAATGCAAAAAATTGGCTGGGTGTGGTGCCATACACCTGTGATCCCAGCTACTCGGGAGGCAGAGGTGGGAGAATCACCTGGGAGGCCAAGGCTGCAGTAAGCCAAGATCGTGCCACTGTACTCCAACCTGCATGACAGAGTGAGACCTTGTCTCATAAAAGATCCCAAGTCTCTGGAATTCTCCAGCGAGTATGCAGCATACTAGTGTGTGGACTTTGTCACATCAGAACTAGTATTAGAGGCTTATTTGTCTTATTTCTTAATTTTGGGCAATGTTCCAAATAGGTGAGGTGTCACAGAACAAAAGTTATTTATAGCATTGAGAGAATGGCGAGGCTGATTAAATTATCCATATTCTCTCAGTTTTGTGGCAATTTTGTTTTCAGAAAAGTCAAATCTTTTACTTTAGTATAATCAAGATTCTTAAGCAATATTTTTGTTGTGAACTTGCCATACATCTAATGTAATAAACAGCAAGCATATGGATGATTCACTTCCTTTTAAAAAGGGATTGCAGATATAACAATGAATGACTGATATGAGCAATCTCTCATGCTTCCAAAATAGATATGCAAAAGGCAAGATTACCTCACTTTTCTCTTTGCAACAATACAGGTAGACAAAAATTTCTGTTTATAGTCTTTCTGTGACTCAATCACGCAAATTGTATATTATAATACAGTCTAACCACAACACTGTTCACTGTTAGCCTTTCCTTAGGTTTCAATAAGAGCATTTGTTCAACATATATTACACAAAAATAGAGTGTGAGGATTAGTCACATGTTATCAGGAATAGAAATAAGATGTGGTCTCCAACTTACAATGGAATACATGTAGCCCTTTAAAAGTAGCATGTGGACAATTCACTTAAGGAATAATTAAGCCTTTAATTGATTGTTATTTCAGTTTATCTATGTAACCAAATATGAAAATAGCCCTTTGTTGAAGAAAAAGGAATTTAAAAAAAATTTCTAAAACCAGACTTCTCTAAGCTTTGCATGTGCTAACAATTACTCTCTGGAAGTTTCTAGTTGAAGCACACACTGCCATCTGCAGGGACACAAGTCAGATCAACTGTCAGGCTCAGGATCGAAGATCACCCTGCCAGGCGCCATTTGGGCACTGGTTTCCTCTTGGCCTTCCCTTGGGAGAACATTTGCAATTTTTTTTCCACTAACAAGTTTTATTGGACAGAAGGCCAGGATGTTGGCCTCTTATGATACACTCTAGAGAGAAAACATTCAATTCCTTTGGAAGGTTTTTTTATGCTTTTTAAAAAATACAGCTGTACTTTTCTGTGATTAAATATAATATATTTTTAAATGTATTTTTCCTAATCTACTGAAACAAACCAAGTTTAGACTGGCAATTGAATGAGTATAAATTCGAGCAGAGCACTTTACTCCTTTCAGCTGGATTTAGGCATAGATGTGAATGTTTCATATGCTCTACACATTTTCCTTGAATTCTCTATTAGGTGCAGGTGCAATTTATCATAACTCTCAAAAATAGAATAACTCAAAACACTAACTGAATTTTTTTAAAATCTAAAACCAATCTTCTTGAAAGAGCTGAATCTCTTGAAACTCATTTCCATTTAAATTTCCATGCAGTTCAATAATAGTCATTTCTCGGCGGCTGTCATTCTAATCTAGAGGGGCATCTTTAAATTGATGTATGGTTATGTGATCCACAGAGCAGGCATCCATATATTTCTCCACTCTTAAATGACTTACAGACTTTGAATATGTGAATATGGGCGATTCTTAGTCTCTCTGCTTTCTCCCATTCCATCTCCCTTTGGGTTCTTCATAGCTATCTACGCTTTCCTGATGACTGATTGCATGTGGATATTATTGAAGCAAAAGTCATGAATTAGGGCCTCATAAGAATCAATTGATTTCCCCTTTTCCCAAAGCTGCCCTGTCTCGTTATTGCAATCAATCCACTCCCATAACTGTACCATCAGTCACATCACAAACAATACTGTCCATCGTGTTGACCCTACCTAAGAAATGTGGTGCATTCATCTAATTTCGTGTCACAGCATAAAAGTTGAATTGTAGAGTAGGACTGTCCACGTGAGCAGTGAAGCTTTTCCCTGACCTGGGCTCAAGGCTCTAATTTAGGGCTAAAGTAAAGGATCTCAAAGTAGCAAATTCCTAATTGGTTGCTTTCCTCCACAAAGCGTCAGTGCCTTCTTTTTGATCTTATAGGAACCAAAGAGGTTGTTGTACATGTGGATGATGATGGAGTCATTTCATTGAACTTTGAATGTGATCAGATGACTCCAAAGTCCGAGTTCACCTGGTCCAAAGATTATGTATCCACTGAAGACTCTGCACGGTTAGAAGTCGAAAGCAAGGGCAACAAGTAAGGACTATGTCCATCACAATATGGGTTTCCTTTTTACTACAGGAGAATGAAAAGAGCTCTTTGATTCCACTTAAGTTGCTTGGAATAAGAGGATGAAGTCATATATATTTTATATCTGGTATTGTAGAAAATAATAACCAACTTAAACCTTAAAAATAATCATCCTAGACTGGCTCATTGGCTATCACCTGAGATCCTAGCAACTAGGGAGACTGAGGCAGAAGGATCACTTGAGCTAGGGGTTCAAGACCAGCCTGGGCAACATAGTGAGTCCCTGTCTCTAATAAAATAAAATAATAGTAACCCTTAGAAAGTACTTTTTACATTATTCCATTTAAAGTGCTTTCTTATTTATTATCTCATTTATGTTGTTAGAGACATTTGCATGACATAAAGATCAGCTTTAAAGATGATTCTCATTATTTATGAAATTTTGAAATCTTAAAGTAATGATGAGGATACTTATAGGGGGCTAGAAAGAACTTGCCGGCTCAGGTCATGGTAAATTAAATGGATTGAGAATAATCTCTTCTGCTTTTTTCACCAGCACTCAGAAGTGACACAATAGTACATGGGAAAAAAGCTCCATATAGAAGCACAAGATTGATGAGCTCCAGGTCCAGCTCTACCAGGAGCTAGCTACATAACTCTGGGCAGCTATTTAACTTCCATTAACCTCAGATTCTTTTTTCTATAAAATGAGGGTGGGGAGAATGGAGGAATTGTATGATCTATCATTTCTGTTCAGCTCCAAGATTTTGAGTGTTCTTTTTACTTTGCTTTACAGCAAAAACTTATCAAGCTTTATATTTTCATAGTGTCAATCACATTGGATTAATATGACAAAGCAAAGTATTTGTTAAAGCACAGTATTTCTAAGTCCTCTTTTCTATTACAATGAAGCCCAGTATATCTCAGAAATAAAAGAGAAAACTAGCAATTTTGTTGTAGAATGACAAGGAAATACCGAATATAATTAAAGGATGTTTTTCAGCCACTATGCTGTAAATTTCTTGAAACAAAACACATTTGGCCCAAGAAAAGATAGTTGAACAATAAATTTTTTTTTGTATACTTAACATGTCAATATTTCGTTGATCTTAGACACTGCCTAGCAATATAGCTTGCCAAAGTTAGGAAACACAATGAACTCACCCACTGAGCCATTCATTTATTTATTACCTGTATTATGTGCCAGACAAGGTACTGGGTGCTGAGGATTCCAGAGTAAACAAAGCAGTTCCTGTCTCTGAAGGCACAGGGATTATACAGTAGGGAGAATACAGATGCTTATAATAAGTTCAGAAAAGGGATGAGCAGGAGATGGCATAGGAGAGGCACCCAGAGTTACCAACAGCAGGTTCTGTCCTTGGGGAGGGAAGTTTCAGGCTCCCCACAGGGGGCTGATCACTGGATATTTTTCTGTAGGATGTGCACTGATAAGCAACATAACTTGGGCATGTGGGATTTGTACCAGTTACACTCCCCCGTCACCACCACCCCCTGGAAGGAGGTAAGGGAAGTCCTCCCAGAGGAACTGACGTTTAATCTGAAACACCATGAACACGTAGGCTGCAGCTCAGCAAGATGAGAGGAAGCAGGCAAATGAAAGGAATAGCATATGCAAATGGCCAGAGTCAGGAGAAACACAGACCCACAGATCCCACACAGCCTCATTTCTAAGAAAAATATTTTGTTCTGAAGGACGAAAATGACCTTCAAAGACCTTGGGATGGATGACTTGGGTCTTTACTCTTGTGATGTAACAAACACTGATGGAATAGCATCAAGCTACTTAATAGATGAGGAAGGTAAGTTTAAAATCAGTGCATTCACATGTCGAATGTTGCTTTAATTTCTCAATTATTCTTAAGTGACTTTTATTTTAGTAGTTTAAGGTTTTAATTGTTTTCTTTTTCCTCCTACAGAACTGAAACGGTTACTTGCTCTCAGCCATGAACACAAGTTCCCAAGTAAGTATCCATAATACATTCACAGATTTTAGCAGTCTTACTAAGAAGCAACTTCTGGAATAGATCAGATGTCAGCTCTGATTGGATTAAGAGAGAGACTCTTGAGAACATATAATGGAACACACATCAGTAGCTACAGATGTGCTTTCTAGAAGTGATGCCTTTTCCTTTGCCCTTGTTCTCCAGAGATATCAAAGATACTAACATAGAAAATAATATCCCATGCTCCATTACATAGCGAAGTGTCAGCCTACACAGGTGTAACATCTGAGTAATTTAAGTTCGTCACTTTTTGCCTACATATGTTGGAATCGCATATATATTTTCTGGATATATACACTTATATGTCTTTAGCCAAACTAATCTTTTACTAAGTAAGATTAGCACTTAAAAGAGGAATTATACCTCTAAATAAAGACAATATGAAGACAGTGCCTACCATTTTAAACTCCTGCAAAATAGGGTAAAAATACCTTGGTCAGAAAAAGAATCCCTCGGCGCTATCTACAACCCTGCAATAAAGCACTTCCTACATAAAAGATTAAACTCCACACTTGACACTAAGAGAAGAGAAGGAAGTCGGAAACGATGCTTGGAAGATTCCAGTGGCCAGATGGGATCTCTTGCCATTAGTACCCACTGGGCAAGGTAGTGAAGCATCCAGAAAGTTACACCCTGAAGTTGGGGGAAAAAAAGTAGAAAGTGATAATATACACTCATTCTTTTTAAATCAGAAATTTTAATACTTAAAATATAAATCCTCCACTAATAAAGGCATTTCAGGCATCCAAAAAACTATATCCCTATTCCAGACTGTGGACAATCTTTGTATATTTTTGTATGTGCATTTTTCCAGGAAGAATATCCTTCACTTTTAGTAAATTCCCAATGGAGGCTATGACACACTGCTCTAGAACCAATTGCTGACCTTCTCTTATATCTGCAGGGAGTGACTTGTTTGATAGTGAGGCTGCGTGCTGGTGATATTGGCCTCAGCTGTAACGTTCTCAAAACCAACTTTGGGTTGGTCACAGTGGTTCACACCTGTAATCCCAGTACTCTGGGAGGCCGGAGTGGGAGGATCGCTTGAGCCCAGGAGTTCGAGGCTGCAATGCACTGTGATCATGTTACTGCACCCTACCCTGGGCAACAGAGCAAGACCCTATCTGTAAAAACAAAAACAAACCCAACTTTGTTCAGCACAGTAGCAGAGTGGAGTGCCCATGAGATGTGACTATAGGGCACAGACTTCTAAATTCTAGAGAAGAACCCTCTTTGCCGCCATGTGGCATTAGGCAAGTCTTTTCTCATCTGTATGCTTATTCACCATAAAACTGGAAAAGTAACATCATGAGTGAGGTTTTAAATGGTAATTTTGAAAAAGTTTGCGGAAAGTACTGAAGTGTATCACAAAATGTTTGGCCTGGACTCTCTTTGACTCTGTGCACCTGGGCAGCTCACTTTTATTTCTCTGTGCCTTGGTTTCTTTTCCAGGAATGGCTATCACAATAGTTTATAGCACCTACTATATAGAAATGCTGTAAGAGGGTAGGGCGCAGTGGCTTACGCCTATAATCCCAGCACTTTGGGAGGCTGAGGCAGGAGGATCACGAGGTCAGGAGTTCAAGACCAGCCTGACCAACATGGTGAAACCCCATCTCTACTAAAAATACAAAAATTAGCCAGATGTGGTGGCATGCGCCTGTAATCCCAGCTACTCAGGAGGCTGAGGCAGGAGAATTGCTTGAACCTGGGAGGTGGAGATTGCAGTGAGCCAAGATCACGCCACTGTACTCCAGCCTGGGTGACAGAGCAAAACTCCATCTCAAAAAGCAAAAGAAAAGAAAAGAAAAGAAATGCTGTCGGAGATAACAACTGTGGTATTGATTGATCCATAAACTATTCAGGAAAAATATAAACATTAATTGAAACAAACCAGTGACCTTTGAACCTGCTGCCCAGAACAGAAGTCTCCAAGCTGCATAGGATGGTTATACCTTCTACTCTCAAACATTGACAGAAATGGAGAGAAACGGCAGCAACTACTAATCTACTCAGATGATAAACATTGATTAAGTGTCTAGACAACTGGTCCAAACAACATTTACATTCAGCTTAAAGGGTGGAGATGAGAGAAGATAGGCTGTCACTGTGGAGCTCAAGATGCCCAGGCCTCCCTGGAGTTCAGTGTTCATATGGACTTGAAGAGAGAATTCACCCAGGCAGTAGGCATTGCCTGATGTCAATATCATTTATACTGTGATATTTTATCTTGCATAAGCCCAAGAACTCTGATTATTGGTGCTAGAAGAGAGGGTAGCAGCAAACTTAGGTATCCTTTTATTGGAGACCCAGTGTTGCATTTTGGTAGGCACAGAGGGAGAACGTGAGAATGTGATTAAAACTCTGACATGTGGCTTGGCAAGGTGGCTCATGCCTGTAATCCCAGCACTTAGGGAGGCCAACGTGGGAGGATCACTTGAGCCCAGGAGTTCAAGACCAGCCTGGGCAACATGGTGAAACCCTATCTCTACAAAAATAGAAAAATTAGCTCGGTGTGGCAGCATGCACCTGTAATCCCAGCTCCTTGGGAGGCTGAGGTGGGAGGATCACTTGAGCCCAGGAGTTGGAAGCTGCAGTGAGCCATGATCATGCCACTGCACTTCAGCCTGGGTGATAGAGTCAGAATCTGTCACAAAAAAATAAAAATAACAAAATAACAAACTCTGACATGCAAGTATCAAAGCACCCAATGCAAGGGTGTTTTTGTTAACCCACGGAAACAGCATTTTTCAGTACTACAGCTCCAGTTCTTCTCTTTCCCCTACCACTATCAGACCAATGAGGTCACAACGTGATTTTCAGAGGTCTGGTGATAGGATCAGAGCAGCACATGTAATTTATTGATTCATACCCACTTCCTCTTTGTAAATGCTGAGGTACATTAACTGCCAGAGAAAAGAGCCTAAGGACATTTAGAGCTGAGTAAATGGAAAAAATAAAAATGCACAAAGCTAAAAATAGTAAGTGACTTAGTCTATCTTGCCAGTATTGATACTAAATTGCAGTGTGGAAAGACAGCTTATTTGAATGTATGTCCGTACACCAAGAATTGAAGGTATTTTGGAGGGTGACGGGAGGGTACACTTTGGTATTGTCAGCATGCTGCATAATAGCCCTTCATTTGCAGACACCAGTTGTCACCCCTCTTGTACACTTGTGCTACATGTGTGCAGACATGTATAAGCACATATACATAAATATAGATATATTGGTGTGTCCTCTTAGTTGTCCACATATCATATTCTACAATTGGTGATTGTAAAAATTAACCAGGTATGGTGGCAGGCGCCCGTAATCCCAGTTACTCTGGAGGCTGAGGCAGGAGAATCGCTTGAACCAGGGAGTAGTGGTTGCAGTGAGTTGAGATCATGCCGCTGCACTCCAGCCTGGGCAACACAGTGAGACTCCATCTCAAAAAAAAAAAAAAATTGGTGTTTGTAGGGTGTTGTAGAAGCAACTAGAGGAGGAAAGAGATACCAAAATATTAACAGCCACCATTAATAGAGCATTATTATATGCCAGGCTCTTTATAGGGCATTTAAACAGGATATATTATTTGAATTCCACAATGACCTTAAAAGGGTTGGTATTGTGGTGATTTGATTTTAGAGGGGAAGAACATGAAGCCCGGAGAGGTTACGTAACTAGATCATTTGTACACAGCTGGTTAAACGCAGGTGCTCTGCCTCTGGAGCCTGCTCCCCTGACCACGACACGGGCTGTCTCTGTGTATGCACGGCCACGTTTGCTCCATGCCCCCTGTGGCCATTCAAGGCGGCCAGCATTCCTCAGATGCTGTTCTCAGGACTCAGGGAGGACAGTGAACAGTAAGGGAGCTGGAGGCTTCCGGGAAGGCCTGTTCCTCCTCCTCCCTCACCACTCTGGGCCTCTTAGGTAACCTCCTCACTTACACATTTGGTTTCCTAGAATGAAGTCTCTCTCCACATGTTTCTAGAAGAAATTGTACTTTCCAGTCTCCTCAATACTTACTTGTAGCAGCATGAGCGTCCTGCAAGGGAGAAGCTTAGCCTCTGCCCCTGCTGCCCTGGGGTCCACTCAGACCTTCTGCTCACACTGGAAAACCACCGTGTGAACACCAGGACCAAAAGGAATACCAAAGAGCAAGTTGTTCATCCTCTTTGAATCCTAGTTGTTTCAATTGTAAAAATGAGGAAGATGAACTTACCTCTAGGGGCACAGGGGCACTTCCAGCCAACATCTGTAACTTTCTACTTTGACTTCTGGTTGTTGTCCTGGAGCAGGTTGGAGTGACCCTGCTCTTAGCTCCACCACCCAGATGTGTTACCACTGTCTCCTAGGGTACAGTTTTCTCCTTAGTAAAGTGAGGGGAGGAAGAGAACCAACCTTCTTGAACACAGATCATTATTCACAGTACCTTAATATGTTCTTTTACTATATTTACTCTTATTTATTAATTTATTTATTGAGACAGACTCTCACTCTGTTGCCCAGGCTGAAGTGTAGTGGCACAATCTCGGCTCACTGCAACCTCCACCTCCCAGGTTCAAGCAATTCTCCTGCCTCAGCCTCCTGAGTAGCTGGGATATAGGCACCCACTACCACACCTGGATAATTTTAATAATTTTAGTAGAGATGGGGTTTTGCCATGTTGTCCAGGCTGGTGTCAAACTCCTTACCTCAAGTGATCCACCCACCTTGGCCTCCCAAAGTTCTAGGATTACAGGCATGAGCCACCATGCCCAGCCTTATATTTACTCTTCATAGCACATTCATGTTAGCAGGTAAGGGACACAAGGTTTAAAGGAGGATAGTAACTGGTCCAGATCTTGGTGAGACTCCAAAGCCCACCTTCTCTCTACCATGAAACCCCCTCACTAGATGACAGCTGAGCCCCCCTCAGTCTTGCATTAGAATGAATTTATAACACTGAACTTGGTAGTGAATATGGAATCATGCAAAGAAAAGCATCCCTTGAAACTTGAAAAGGGTAGTTTTAAAATAAACACAAAGAAGTATTAATTTACATTTGACATAAGTTTAGGAAGCTTCTAATTTAAAATACAGCACATGCCAGCCAGGTGAGGTGGCTCACACCTATAATCCCAACACTTTGGGAGGCCAGGGAGGGAGGATCACATGAAGCTAGGAGTTCAAGACCAGCCTGGGCAACATAGTGAGACCCTAATTTAAAAAATTACCTGGGTGTGGTGGTGCGTGACTGTTGTCCGAGCTACTCAGGAGGCTGAGGTGAGAGAATCGCCTGAACCCAGGAGGCAGAGGTTGCAGTGAACTGAGATTGTGTCATTACACTCCAGCCTGGACAATAGCGTGAGACCCTGTGGTAAAAAAAAAAAAGAAAGAAAAAACACCAACCAAAATCCATAGTAGAAAGTAACAGATGTTGGTTGGAAGTGCCCATACACCCCTAGAGGTAAGTTCATCTTCCTCGTTTTTACAGTTGAAACAACTACAATTAAAAGATGAACAACTTGCTCTAAGTGACAGTCCCAGCATCAGAGCTGAGTCTCTCTGTCTTCAATCTAAGCCTTTCCCTGCACCACTCTCTGCCTCTGGGCTCTGCAGGAAGCAGGTGCTACATTGTCATTTCCATTGCCTGGTTTATTTTTTTCACTTGTTGGAAACTCTGTATCAATATAATTGGTTACCGATATAATTACTGTGTTTATTTTTACTTTTCATAGCTGTCCCAGTTAAATCAGAGTTGGCAGTTGAAATTCTGGAGAAAGGCCAGGTCCGGTTTTGGATGCAGGCTGAGAAGCTATCTGCCAATGCCAAAGTCAACTACATATTTAACGAGAAGGAAATTTTTGAAGGCCCGGTAGGTTTTACACTGTTTAGACTTTTTAATGTATCATTGTAGAATGCACTGAGGAAGCCTTATGTGGATGTGGATGTGTTGTTATAAAAACCGCTGGGTGGTGGAGTGGGAGAGTTTAAATCCTTCTCACAAGTGAAAACTGTGAAAGGAAAATACAGATTGACTATATCATATTATGCAAACTGGGACAATTTGAGAATGAAAGGATAGCAGTCATAAACCAAAATGGCCTCAGGCAAACCGAGATGTATGATCACCCACGAGAACAGAGTGGGTCTCCTGGGAGGCAGAGGAACCCATGCCCTCGCCTGAGTTCACGTCGTACTCACACTGGAAACCCCAGCACAGACCTGATTCATTACATGAAGAACAGGCCTCTTGTCCTGAACAGGCTCTGAAAAATGCAATAAAAATAGCTTTCATTGCTTTTCTGGTGAGAAACATAATACATCCTAGCCGGGCAGGGTGGCATGCACCTGTAATCGCAGCTACTCAGGAGGTTAAGGCAGGAGAATTGCTTGAAGCGGGGAGGCGGAGGTTGCAGTGAGCCAGGATCGCGCCACTACACTCCAGCCTGGGCGACAGAGCGAGACTCTGTCTCCAAAACAAAACAAAAAACCACAATACATCCTTATTGTAAAAAGTATTAAAGACTCAGAAAGGGCTAATCACACGTTCTTACCGCTTTTTTTTCTTTTGGTGTTGGGGGAAGTTTTCAACAAAAACTGAAAGCCTGCTAGACAAATTCTAAAAGAGCTGTAACACTTCTTATCGATCTTTGATGCACATATTGGTATATACGTTCTTGAACTTTTTTCTATGCTTCTCTGTGTGTACGTCTGTTTGTATCATATTTACATAGGTAATCATATATATATATATGTGTGTGTGTATATATATATGTGTGTGTGTGTGTGTGTGTGTATATATATATATATATATATATATATATATATATATAAACTCTTTCCTTTCATTTTTTTTTTTTTTTTTTGACAAATTTTAACTCTTTTTGCCCAGGCTGGAGTGTAATGGCATGATCTCGGTTCACCACAACCTCTGCCTCCCTGGTTCAAGCAATTCTTCTGCCTCAGCCTCCCAAGTAGCTGGAATTCTAGGCATGAGCCATCACGCCCGGCAAATCTTGTATTTTTTAGTAGAGATGGGGTTTCTCCATGTTGGTCAGGCTGGGCTCGAACTCCCGACCTCAGGTGATCCTCCCACCTCAGCCTCCCAAAGTGCTAGGATTACAGGCATGAGCTGCCACGCCTGGCCTCTTTCCTTTCCTTTTAACATAATCATAGTATTATAGATAGAGTTACAACATCTGAGCTTTATTTGTCCTCCCTACCGATGTCAGTCAAGTCAAGATCAGGCCAGTGCCCAGTAATACGGAAGAACTGGGGTTCAGGGGCTCTGACCATCACCTGTGCTATCATGGGTGTAAATGGGAAACTGAAAGGGCAGAGGAGGTGTGGTTTGTGGCCATTATTAGCAACGCTTTCCCTTTCCACTGAGATGTATTTTTAAACATTTGAGGACTTGTTAGTGAGAGGGAAACGAGTACCATGAATATTAGGAGAACATGCAGTATAGTCCTTTCCAATTCATAGAGTGACTTGGGGTGGGGCCAGAACAAGTCACTCCTGACTCCTATGTCCACTGCGACCTGTCTCCTCTCCACTTTCAAAATGTTCCCTTGACTTCTGTAATCACCACCTGGCCAGGGTAGAGGAAGGAAAACTGTTATTGGCCTCACTCATCACCCTGCAGCCATTGAGTGAACATTCATGTGTACGTGCATATAGACATAATCCCATTCACGTGTCCAAGTGGGCACACGTGTTGCCTGCTCTCTTAAATCGGGTTTCTTAGGAGAGTCTGAAGTAGTTTCTCATTCAAATGATATATTGCAGGGGAGCAGGATAGGATGGGGGGATGCTAAGCAAAAATGTGGTCTCAGTTGGAGACTGATTTCCCGCAGGGGAGGCTTGGGAGCATGAATTGCATCACAGAGTTCAGCCCAGACCTGAGCCTTCATTCTGTGATATCTTATAGCAAAAGTTAACCAATTCAAGTCTATTATGAAATTTGTGCTTACATGCCCAGGGACTAAAATTTGCCTTCACATTCTGGGAAAAAAAAGTTGTCTAAAATATGATATAGTAAGTATAATCTAATAGGGCTATTTCCATTCAGTAAGAGCAAATAGAGCCAAGCATGGTGGCTCACACCAGTAATCCTGGCATTTTGGGAGGCCGAGGCAGGGGAATTACTAGAGGCTCAGAGTTTGAGACCAGCTTGGGCAATATAGCAACATCTCATCTTTACAAAAAAAATTTAACAATTAGTGAGGCATGCTGGTGTGTGCCCGTAGTCCTAGCCTCAAGCGCCTAAGGCAGGAGGATGGCTTGAGTCCAGGAGATCGAGGCGGCAGTGAGCTATGATTACACCACTGCCCTCCAGCCTAAGCAACAGAGACCCTGTCTCTAAAAAGAGAAAAAAAAAAGTAAATAGATTTAGAAGCATTTTTATTCATGTATTAGTTCAGCAGGTATTTGTTAATTGCCTACTGTATTCCATGCATGTGCAAGATGCCAATGAAATAGCAATGAATGAGCAAGATACCTGCCTCTGCTGCCTATGGTTTTACATTATTCTACTAAGTAAAAATAATGCAGGCTGGGAGCAGTGGTTTATGCCTGTAATCCCAGCACTTTGGAAGGCCGCAGTGGGCAAATCCCTTGAGTTTAGGACTTCAAGACCAGCCTGGCCATCATAATAAAATTGTGTCTCTACTAAGTGTACAAAAATTAGCTGGGTATGGTGTCACATGCCTGTAGTCCCAGCTACTCAGGAGGCTGAGGCAGCAGAATCACTTGAACCTGGGAGGCGGAGATTGCAGTGAGCCAAGATTGCACCTCTGCACTCCAGCCTGGGTGACAAAGCCAGAATCCGTCTCAACATACATACATACAGACATCTGGAAGGTAATGTGAGAGTCTCAAGACAACTTTTTGACATCTTGTGACTTGAGGTAACAAAACTTTATTTAGATTTAAGAAACCAGGCCAGGCGTGGTGGCTCACACCTATAATCCCAGCACTTTGGGAGGCCTAGGCAGGCAGATCATGAGGTCAAGAGATCAAGACTATCCTGGCCAACATAGTGAAATCCCATCTCTACTAAAAAATACAAAAATTAGCTTAGCATGGTGGCACGTGCCTGTAATCTCAGCTACTCAGGAGGCTGAGGCAGAGAATTGCATCAACCCAGGAGGCAGAGTTGCAGTGAGCCGAGATCACATCACTGCACTTCAGCCTGATGACAGAATGACTCCATCTAAAAAAAAAAGAAAAAGAAAAAAGAAGCTAAATCTCAGACTTTTTAGTAATCTATTCTGGTCTAGGTGAAAAACTCCACATAATATTTCCCTTTTCCTGGGTATAAGAATATGAAGAACTTGCTCTATTGTGAAGAAATTTTATTTAAATTATTATTCTAATTTTTAATTTTTATTTCTTATTTTTAGACATAGTCTCCTTCTCTTGCCCAGGCTGGAGTGCAGTGGGACAATCATGACTCCCTGTAGCCTCGACCTCCTGGGTTCAAGAGATCCTCCCACCTCAGCCTCCTGAGTAGCTGGGATTATAGGTGCACACCACCATGCCCAGCTGATTTTTGTATTTTTATAGAGGCAAGATCTTGCTTTGTTGCCCAGGCTGGTCTCAAACTACTGCCTTCAAGCAATCCTTCCACCTTGGCCTCACAAAGTACTGGGATTACAGGCATGAACCACTGTGCCTAACATAAAATTATTATTCTTTGGGGTTTATTTTTATTTCATCAAGCTTATTGTTATCAAAGTAAAATATCTGCCTCACTGATTTCTCTGTCATTTTCTTTTCACACTGAAGAAATATAAAATGCATATTGACCGAAACACTGGCATCATTGAAATGTTCATGGAACAGCTACAGGATGAGGATGAGGGAACGTACTCTTTCCAGCTTCAAGATGGAAAAGCAACTAACCATTCTACTGTTGTTCTCATTGGAGATGGTAAGAATTCCGTGGAACATTAACCAGCACGCTTTGATACTCCCTTCAATCCAAATATTCCACAGCACAAAAGTTGTCATGTGAAAGGTAGTAGGAAACGTTGCTTAATTGAATTCTAATGTTCAAAATACAATTTTCAGCTGGGCTCAGTGGATCATCCCTGTAATCCCAGCACTTTGGGAGGTCAAGGTGGGCAGATCACCTGAGGTCAGGAGTTCAAGACCAGCCTGGCCAACATGGTGAAACCCTGTCTCTACTAAAAATACAAAAATTAGCCAGGCATGGTGGCGTGCACCTGTAGTTCTAGCTACTTGGGAGGCTGAGGCATGAAAATCGCTTGACCCAGGAGGTGGAGGTTGCAGTGGGCTGAGATGGAACCACAGTTAATACTTTGTATGGTATTTTATTTCATACAAATGAAAGTTAATTTAAAAGAACACCAAATTTATCCCTAGCCCACAGGCAAGACTGCATTTACATATTTTCATATATAAACAAATGTTTATTGCTAAAATTCTCCAGTGAGGGAGACTGCAATACAACAAAGACTGTATGTGTCTCAGAAACAAACCATGATACTGTTTTACTATGTGTACTTACTGTAAATTACTAAAATTGAGAAGAAAAATATACAAAAGAAGTGCATGCTGGATCTACTAATCATATATTGTAACTAGATTGTAGTAAGTCAGCTGTTCACTTACTACCTCCCAGATGTAAAATGTGGCAGTTATGAAGGCAATGGAAAGGCTAGCCAGATCTCTGTATTTGCAACATCCAATGTTATTTCACTGTTTCCTAGCTTTATGACCTTGGACAATTTATTGAACCTTCCTAAGCTTATTTCTTCATCTATAAAGATAAAAAAGGAGCAGGGTTGTCACAATGTATGAGTGTTACAATAATGAATATAAATCACTTAGCGCGGTGGCTGACGTGTGTAATTTTAACACCCAACTCAATTTCACACTTCCTTGTTTTTCAATTTGTAGTTTTCAAAAAGCTCCAGAAAGAAGCTGAATTCCAGCGGCAAGAATGGATCAGGAAACAAGGTAAAATAGGCAATGGATAAAGCGAAAATTTTTAATTTTTTGTGCAGAATGTTCTAAGGTTATTTCCATAACAAATTAAAATAAATATTATTGATTATGTTAATAATGCCTAGTAAATTAAAATAATTGAAAATATCTATGTTCAAATATGTAGACATTAAAATACTTAAAGCTAAATCTAGAATTTTAAAAATTTGACTTCAGACTTAAATCACCTTAGGACTTAAGTATGAGCTTTGATTTTGTACTTGTGATTAATAGAGTAATTATTAATGTCATTAAAATTTTATAGGTCCTCACTTTGCTGAGTATTTGAGCTGGGAAGTGACTGGTGAATGTAATGTACTACTGAAATGCAAGGTAAGAGGTAGATAAATCTTTAATATTTGATTCAAGGGAAATAGAATGTGGAGAAGAGGAAGATCAATTTTTCATCTCCTCCATCTGAGCCAAAACGATAAGCAGGACACATATTTACTGTTGAATGTTACCATAACCATTTGTTGATAAGAAAGATTTAAAATAAAATGGCATAAAGTATGAGAAGACAAGGTGATCCTTCCTATTCACCACTCATGACCTACTTAGTAAGAACCTAGACTTTTATATAATTAGTAATCTCTAAAGACTCTCACATTGTTTTTGTTTTAAGTCAAATCTGTATTCTAAATCATAGACCTATTTCAGAATCACTCCAGTGGCAGTTTCATGGACCTTGCCATGTAAATTGTGAGGTTGGCTCAACAATACCCCTGGGTGTTGCCCAGCTGTGCCACTGACTCCAAGCCACTATGCTGTCTTGAGGGAGAGATGTGGAAAAGAGCTGGCAGCTCACAACCAGTTGTCTTATTCGGACTTTGGAAAGATTCGGAGGAAAAAATTCTATATAGCATTCTAAACTAGTTTGTACCTTAGCATGTGGTATGTAGCTGAGTGAGTCATCAGAAATTTTTTGTGTAAGGAACTGATGGGTGAGATTGGAGCATGAAGGTCCTGCTGGCCGACAAGGACAAGTGGAAGCATAGGTGTGGCATTTGGTCTGGATTTCACAATTGTCATGAGATAAGCCAGAAACCAAGTGCCCCAGTGTCTACTAGATCTGATAAACACAAAGAAACAGCAGTCCGTCAGAAATACACATAAGGAAAATAGTTCTAGGTTTTAGCCTCACAGGAGATGTCAATGCTGCTTGAAAACCTCTTTCTCTGGCAGCAGCTGAAACCCTCACCTTCTGTCTCATCCCAGCTGCCCTCTGTCTTGCTGTCCCCCAGTCACTTCCTCATCTGCATGGTCCCTCCCTATAAGCCAGTCCTTTTCAAAAGCCCACACATCCCTCCCCTTCTGCCATTGCTGTGGCCCTCTGCAGGGGAGCTCTGGTGTCCTGTGATCACCTTCCTGAGGAGAATCAGCCCTGTACCCAGATTCTGAGCAACCAAGGACAGCCTGGAAATAGGTTGTGAATATTCACACATTTCGTGCTTATGCTGTTGTTCCAGTGCCTGGAATGAACTTCTTTCAGCTTCTCTGACAAAATCCTTTCCCAGGCCCAGCTCAGTCATCTCTAGAAGGCCTCCCCCTTCCTCTTTGTTCCATTATTGTAGCAATTTCTATAAATTTAGACACTCACATATCACATTACAGTTCATGAGTATGCACAGCTAATCATTCAGACTCACAAGAGTATCATGGGCCTTGCTTGGCACTAGTCTACTCAAAAAAAGTAGGAGGGGCCAAGCGTGGTGGCTGACACCTGTAATCCTAGCACTTTGGGAGGCCAAGGCAGGTGGATCGCTTGAGGTCAGGAGTTCGAGACCAGCCTGGCCAACATGGTGAAACACCATCTCTTCTAAAAATACAAAAATTAGCTGGACGTGGTGCCAGGCACCTGTGGTCCCAGCAACTTGGGAGGCTGAGGCCGGAGAATTGCTTGAACCTGGGAGGCAGAGGTTATAGTGAGCCGAGATCACACCACTGCACTGAAGCCTAGGTGATGGAGTGAGACTCTGTCTCAAACAAACAAACAAAAAAACTGAATGTAGGAGGAACTCTAGCTTGCACACTGGGACTTCGTCTCTCACAGGAGTCCACATGTGGAGCTATGATCTTTGCCATCCCGGACAACAGAAAGCTCAGATGCAAGGAGACAAGGTCCACTTTGGGCAAGTGCAGGAAGGCACCATGGCTTAAAAAAAAAAAAAAAAAAAAAAAAACCTTCATGCCCGAGGAACTAGTAGCTTCTTGTCACAATTTCCTAAGCAGAGCTTCCAGGGACACACAAGGGATGTGTCCAAATTGCAAGAGCAATGTACTCAGCAAAGCCGAAAGCTGTGGAGTACGTTTCTAGTCCTCTGGGTCCAGATGCAGCTTTCCGGTCCGGGTCGTTTTACGTAATCAAGATCAGTTGGTAACACACTTTCTATAATTCAGGAACCAGTTTGCAGGGTCATAAAGAATGATTGCGTATAGTGGTTTCACTACAGTTACCAGGGTGGTTCCTACGTTTATTTATTGGCTGAAATTGTTTCACATTTTAAAACTTACATATACTCATGTATAATGAGACAACATTTTCTTTGTTGGTTTTATAGTTGTATTTTCTCTTTGGGGAATGATATGTACATTTCACCCATTATTCAGTGGAGTCTTTGAGATGGTGTTCTTGATTTGTAGGAAGTCTTTACTTTTTGATACAATTTGAATTATATGAGAAATATGTTAGCATGTTCTCCCTTGTAAAAAAAATTCAAGCATTGTAGATAAAGTTAAAGATCCCTTTAACTATATGCAGTTTGTTCAGTCTATTTGAAATAGATGATACCATGAGTGGATCAGTGTATCTAAGTGAGTCTTCTCAAAATTGCAAATCAATTTATTAATCCATGCCTCCCCTCCACATATATTTGCAATGCTTCATTTATCTTTTATTAAATTTTTAGATATAGATCGGGACTTACTTTAATAAAGCCATTTGTTTTTGTAACACAGCCTGTATTTTAATCTGATGGGATTTGTCTTCCTTTGGTTTTGAGATTTCTATTTTCATTTAATTATGTGTGTCAGTATAAATGTATCTTTTCTCTCTTTTCTTTCCTACCACATGATTTTAAAGTCAATTTTCACTGCTGGAAATAGAGATGCTATTGATTTAGTTTCATTCATTGGTGTCCACTTGATTCTAAACTCTTTTCTCAATTAAAATAGCTTTCAATTGATTCCTTTAAAAATGTGTGTCTTCTCACTCCACATTCAGTGCTTCTTCTATATCTTGCTGCATTAAGAACTATTTAGCTTCACAAGAGTGCATTTCCTTATTTTAAGAAAAGTAATTATGGTTTTTCTCCTAGGTGGCTAATATTAAAAAGGAGACTCATATTGTGTGGTACAAAGATGAGAGGGAGATATCAGTGGATGAAAAGCATGACTTTAAGGATGGTATATGTACCCTGCTTATAACAGAGGTAGGTGATTATAAATGTAAAATGTATTATATTAGCCTTCTACCATCTATCTTACCCCAAAACAGCAACTAGATTCTGTATTCCTTTCATGACCAGGGGATTTATATTAGCTTACTTCCAACTGTTGTAGGAACACAAAAGCTTCTCTAGCCTTGTGATGTGTGTGGATTTGTTACATAGCAAACCAGTATCAGCTGAATGCCACAACTCTTGCTTTCCTGAGTTACTTTTATCCATATAAGGGCAGTTAAGTGGATCTTTCTTTATTTGTACTTAAACTTCCTGGTAACTTGTTCTCTAAAAGTACAGAGACATCAGACATGGTATTCATTTAAGGAGAGATTTTTATCTACTTTCTGTCTAAAAGAGCACAGCATTTAAATATATTACTATAAAACTAGTGATCACTTGTTTTTAATAAGTGAAAGTAGAGTAAAAGGTGAGGACTTTAAGCCTGATATCATTACAGCCTTAGAAGGTAAAAAGTCAGGACTGCTAGCTCACTGGTCAAATCATTATGGAGAGGTACATTTCTGCATCTGTGCACGGTTCACTACTCACACAGTTAGATGCTTGCTCAAAGTGTGCTTTGATGGCAGTTCCGTAAATCAAGGGCCTTTAAAAATGCAGATACCAGGTCAGGTGCAGTGGTTCACACTGCTTTGGGAGTGTGATCCCAGTGCTTTGGGAGGCCAAGGCTTGAGGACAGGAGTTAAAGGATATAGTGAGCTATAATCACACGTCTGCACTCCAGCCTGGGCAACAGAGTAAGACCCTTGTCTCTTTAAAAAAATAAATAAATAAAAGGAAGAAGCAGTAGAAAAAAATGCAGATACCATGCCCTGAGGCTACAAAAGGTATAATGTGGTATATCTATTCCCCGTTAGTTTTCCAAGAAAGATGCTGGGATTTATGAAGTTATCCTGAAAGATGACCGAGGAAAAGATAAGAGCAGACTGAAGCTTGTGGATGAAGGTCAGTCCACCAGCTGTTGGGGTCTGTCTTGTGTGTTTCTGCATACAGCTTACCAGATTGATGATTGAGGCCGAGCTGACGATTGAAGTCATGCTGATTTTTTGTCCACAGATTTTGGCTTAATTGAAATTCCAACAGAGTGAACTGTTTTATTCAAAACTACTTCACTTCTAGTCATCTTCAAAATCAGAAGTGTATTTTTGACCCTCGGAGAATTTATAGTCCAGAGTCTGCAAGGGGTCTGTTTTCAGTTTAAATCATTATTTTTGTTTCAACTCTGTAAAAAATGTTCCAGGCTCAAAAACTTCTGTGAGAAGCATGATGAAAAATAGTCCACTCTAAAGGTAGCAAGCAAGATTTATATATGAAATTTAAAGCCTTGCAGTTTTTAGCAGAGCAAGAAAGCAACTTCCATTTTTCAGAGACTAGTAAGGACAAATATATCATGATGATGAAAATCTACATGGGACCCCCAGACTTACCATTCTGTTCCTGAACAAGATTTTTTAAATAATATTGCCAACAAACAGCAGAAGTCTGACTAATGTCCCCTTCCCACTTTAGGTGGAGGTGGGGCTAAATGTGTTTATTGGCAAAAAGCATCATGAGGCTGACAAAGACCAGGAGACCTACATGGTTAATTCATTATGAATCAGTGACACGGATAAGAAAATGGCCTCTAATGTAAACTAAGCCCTCCTGGGAATTAAGGAGAAAGCAAATCTCAAAGCCAAGAACCTTCCTAGAAATCTCTTGTGATCCTTTCTCTAGAATGTAAACATAGTGATAATTACAAAGAACTCAAGGGAAAAAATATCAAAACAAGCAGGGATCTTTTAAAACTTGATAAAATTGAATTATTTCTTCAAAGAACACTCCTTATCAATGGGTCATCACATTCCCTTCTTTCTATTTCCTTTCACCCAGAGAGGGAAGTTTTGAGAGCTAAGAATTTGAGATTTAACCTTACACTGAGAATTTTTCTGCTAAAGTTTTGGCTATGAATCTCTCTCCACAGCCTTTAAGGAACTGATGACAGAAGTATGCAAAAAAATAGGTAAGTTAAACATTTCCCACCACAACAATGCTTTATAATCCTCCTGCCAGGAGGGGCATACAGATGCATGAAATAAGCTATTTTCTTCTTTCAGCTTTGTCTGCTACAGACCTGAAAATCCAGAGCACAGCTGAAGGCATCCGGCTGTACTCATTTGTAACTTACTATGTGGAAGATTTGAAAGTTAACTGGTCCCACAAGTAAGTA
Organism: Cheracebus regulus; assembly: GCA_963574635.1. NCBI lineage: Eukaryota > Metazoa > Chordata > Mammalia > Primates > Pitheciidae > Cheracebus > Cheracebus regulus. Next base: position 17,288 of record CAUYQU010088526.1, on the reverse strand, counting down.
AATGGGAACTTACTTGCTGTGTAGAAATTCTTTCCCCACCAGGCACTGTGGCACATGCCTGTAATCCCAGCATTTTGGGAAGCCAAGGCGGGTGGATCATTTGAGGTCAGGAGTTTGAGACCAGCCTGGCCAACATGGTGAAACCCTGTGTCTACTAAGAATACAAAAAAAATGAGCCAAGTGTGGTGGCACATCTGTAATCCCAGCTACTGGTGAGGCTGAGGCATGAGAATCACTTGAACCAGGAGACGGAGGTTGCAGTGAGCTGAGATAGCACCACTGCACTCCAGCCTGGGTAACAGAGTGAGTCAGTGTCTCAAAGAAAGAAAGAAAGAAAGAAATTATTTCCCCGCTGGAAGAAAGGAGGATAAGGAGAAAAAATTTCTCTTCTTCTCAAGTAAGGAGTCTTCTTAATTCTCAGGTCTGGCATTGGTGAGCACAAGACAGAAACACCCACGACATTCTCTTACTGTGAGGTTAGGTCTTTCCCTCAACATGTACGTGCTGAGGCCAGTAATAGCTACAGTACATCTTCCTTTGTGATTTAAGAAGTACCATAATTCACAGACATCTGTATAATGCAGCCTCCACCTCCAGACAGTCATGCTTGGGCTCTCTCTGCAGTGCCGGCATCGGGAGCCACATTCTTAGCCTTTTCTCTATACACATGGTTAACACGGGCTATGGTCTGGAACAGAAATGAAGCAGTGTGCACCAGGAGGTGCCACATTTCCCACGATATTCACCAAAGAAGCCTAATCCAGCGAGTGCCCAAGATCATTGTTGTTGTTATAGCAGCTGGCACAGTGAGACATTAGCATGTTTCTGTCCACCCTCACAAGGCTTTGGAGATCTCAAGGTGACTTTGAGGAAGGTGGTTTGAACTGGATTGAGCCCAAAGATCTTTGTATTCCCAGGCAACCTCTGTGCATTTATACAGGGACTCTATTCAAGTTCACCTCTGGGATCCCAAGAGCTGAAATCGGTTTCTAAATCAAATCAAGCCTCCCATTTACACTCTTGACAGTGTCCTTAACCTCTGTGTTTCCTTGAACCATCCTGAGCTGAAAGAGAACAGAGGCCTGGCATAGATAATCTACATTCTGGCAGCCACAGAATGTAGCAGACCCTTCTTCCAAACTGCAAATGTTCCTACGAGCCCCACTGGGAAGAAGGTCACATGGCATCCCCGGGAGGGTGCAGATAATATGTTTCCTTACACTGCACCCTCAGTGGCATTGACAGTATGCGGGCACTGCTCCAAGCCCTTTACGTATGTGAATTCATTTCACATTCACCACTCTACTTGGTAGGTGCTCCTCACTTGAGGGATGAGGAAGCTCGGGCTTGGGGAGGTGACCTACCCAGGGTCACACAGCTAAGAGGTGGGGCAACGCTGAGCCTAGGCAGCCTGGCTCCAGAGCCTAGTTCACCATGGCATTGCCCACCACTGGATTCCAGTTGCATGAAGTCTAGATTAGAGGTCCCCAAACCCCAGGCCATGGACTGGTACCAGTCCGTGGCCTATTAGGAACTGGGCCGCATAACAGGAGGTGAGCGGCAGGCAAGTGGGGATGACCACCTGAGCCCACCTCCTATCAGATCAGCTGCAGCATTAGATTCTCATCAGAGCGCGAACCCTATCGTGAACTGCACTTGCAAGGGGTCTAGGTTGTGCGTTCCTTATGAGAATCCAATGATAAATGTTATGTGCTTGAGTTATCCTGAAACCCTCCCTTGGCCTGGTCTGTGGAAAAACTGTCTTCCATGAAACCAGTCCCTGGTGCCAAAAAGGTTGGGCTAGATTGAACAGTTAGCCAGAGCCAGGTCCCACAAAGCAGCCATTTGTGTTTTCTTTAAGATGACCTTACTGTTGTATAAAACAGTGTTTTCATTAGTATTATGATTTATTATTTCCTGAGTCATAAAAATGAGAATTAGTAAAATTCCAATGTAGAATGCTTGGGGCTTATTCCTTTGTTCAGTTTCTTTCAGAATACATTTTAGGAAAGTAATTATAGGTTAAAATAGATCAAATTCTAGGAAATTCCTCTCTGACATCTAGGACATTCTAATATATCAGTCTGAAGAATGAGAGAAGTAAAATTCATTGAATCATCAATCAAAAAGCTTTATATCATCTCTAAAAGAATTACTTGTTCAAAAATGAGAACACTGAAAGTATGTTTTGAGGAAATTGCTATTAGAGGAGCAAAGCATAAGCGTCTTAATTATTTGGTCTAGTCAACTACTTGAGTGTCTTGTGTTTCCATGTGCCCATGAGATTCAGGGATAAGGATGGTCTTTGTTGTCTGTATGTGGCATTGTGGGGAAAAACCCTTGAAATGGATTTTAGTCTTCACTTTGCTCCTATCTTCCCTTGTGATCTTAAGCAGGTCATTGAATTTTCTGAAACTCAGTTTTCTCTTATAGAAAATAGGTCCAATAATACCTATTTTATCTGAAGCACATTACATATGGAAGATACTCTTATCAGAGTATCTTTAATCTCTTTACCCAGAGATTAAAGAATTAAAACAAATTTTTTTCTTATAGCAAGGCAGACGACAGTCTTTCCTTTTAACTCTCTAAGACACATCTATTGCTCAAGCTAAAATCTGTAGGGTACAGATGGATTTCTTTACCCTACATTTTATGGCATCTTAATTTTTTTTTGAGACAGAGTTTTGCTCTTGTTACCCAGGCTGGAGTGCAATGGCACAATCCCGGCTCACTGCAACCTCTGCCTCCTAGGTTCAAGCAATTCTCCTGCCTCAGCCTCCTGAGTAGCTGGGACTACAGGGGTGTGTCACCATGCCCAGCTAATTTTTGTATATTTAGTAGAGATGGAATTTCACCATGTTGATCAGGATGATCTCAATCTCTTGACCTCGTGATCCACCTGCCTCAGCCTCCCAAAGTGCTGGGTTTATAGGTGTGAGCCACCGCGCCCGGCCATGGCATCTTAATTTTTAATATCTTTTTAGATAAATAAATGTTATTTTTAAAATCTAATATTATTTAAAATGCTAAATATTTGAAAGCTAAAACTTTTTAAGTAGGACTTTTTTTTTTTTTTTTTTGAGACAGAGCCTCACTCTGTCGCCAGGCGCCAGGCTGGAGCACAGTGGCACAATCTCAGCTCACTGCAACCTCCACCTCCTGGGTTCAAGCAATTCTCCTGCCTCAGCCTCCCGAGTAGCTGGGACTACAGGCACACGCCACCACTCCCAGTTAATTTTTGTCTTTTTAGTAGAGACGGGGTTTCACCATGTTGGCCAGGATGGTCTCGATCTCTTGACCTCGTGATCTGCCTGCCTTGACCTCCCAAAGTGCTGGGATGCAGGCTTGAGCCACCGCACCCGGCCACACTTTTTTTTTTTTTTTGAGAGAGAGCCTCACTTTTTCACCCAGGCTGGAGGGCAATGGCGCAACCTCTGCTCATTGCAACCTCCGCCTCCCGGGTTCAAGCGATTCTCCTGCTTCAACCTCCTGAGTAGCTGGGATTACAGGCACATGCCACCACACCCAGCTCATTTTTTGCATTTCTAGTAGAGATGGGGGTTTCACCATGTGGCCAGGCTGGTCTCAAACTCCTGACCTCAAGTGATCCACCTGCCTCAGCCTTCCAAAGTGCTGGAATTACGGGTGTGAGCCACTGTACCTAGCCAGAAATTTTGTTTTTCTATTTTTTCTAAAGTTCATTTTATTACAATGGACATAAGACATGCTTGCTTTGGAAAATACATTTATAATAATATACATTAGAAAAAAATTATAATAGTATCCATAGTTTTACCAGCCATACTATGAATATTTTAGAGTACTTCTAGGCTTTTTTCTATGCATGATGGTTACTATAATAATGTTATTTTGCATACCACTTTTTAAACATTTCCTCACTTTTAATAACTTCTTCATAAAGTTTCTTTTAACATAATTAAAAGTATATCTACCTAGCTTTCTCTTAGTTCATCTATATCTGTAGCATTTCTACACCATAAGATCACAAAACAAAGGGCTGTATTTCCTTATATTCTCTTGCAGATAATACATTGCATGAGTCTGCCCATGACCTACTGTAGGATTCTGAGAAACTCACATCCTGGGGCAGAGAACATGCCTCATTCACGTTGGCAGCAATGCTGCTTTTCATTCACTCTTGGCTCTCCTACCGAGTGCATATTTGTCTGTTTTAAATAGCTTTGTAACAAAATATGTCAATAGATGTCAGGCACAGGTGAGCCTCCATATTTTTCGGCTAGCTTGTAAAATCTGATTTATAGTGGTAGATTATCTAGATGAAATATGCAGTACAATAATATGTAGTTTGGCCTTTTAGCTTTATAGATTACCCTAGTCCTACAAATAAGCCCAAACAAAAACAAAGATAATTAATACCACTGAGAAGTATTAGCATTGTGATTTGCACTGGGCACCAGACTGCTATAAGGAGTTTATTTTTTATTTTTTGAGACAGAGTCTTGCTCTGTTGCTAGGCTGGAGTGCAGAGTTGCGAACTCAGCTCATTGCAACCTCCGTCACCCGTGTTCAAACGATTCTCCTGCCTCAGCTTCCTGAGTAGCTGGGACTACAGGCATGCGCCACCATACCCAGCTAATTTTTATATTTTTAGTAGAGATGGGGTTTCACCATGTTGGCCAGGATGGTATTGATCTCGTGACCTTGTGATCTACCCACCTCGGCCTCCCAAAGTGCTGGGATTATAGGCATGAGCCACCGTGCCCAGCCTATAATGAGTTATTAATAAATGTTCAGACTGTCAGAACTTGGGCCTTGGAATCCCAGTTCTGTATGTCACGGCCCGCAATTTTTCTGAAGCAGAAGAACAACATATACAGATCCCTCAGTTTTGTTTGTTTGTTTGTTTTGAGATGGAGTCTTGCTCTGTTGCCCAGGCTGGAGTGCAGTGGTGTGATCTTGGCTCACTGCAACCTCCGCCTCCCGGATTCAAGCGATTCTCCTGCCTCAGCCTCCCAAGTAGTTGGGATTACAGGCATGTGCCCCCAAGCCCAGCTAATTTGTATTTTTAGTAGAGATGGGGTTTCTCCATGTTGGTCAGGCTGGTCTCAAACTTGATCCACCGCCTTGGCCTTCCAAAGGGCTGGGATTACAGGCATGAGGCACCACTCCTGGCCGATCCCTTGTTTTTTAAAAGCCTGCAAAACGTTATGGCAAGAGCTTCAATAAGAGATAAAGATCGGCACTGGATGGAAGCAAACACTAAGGATATTTTCTTTGATTTTCACAGTGGGACCGCCATTAAGTACTCAGACAGGGTTAAGACCGGGGTTACGGGAGAGCAGATCTGGCTACAAATCAATGAGCCCACCCCGAATGACAAAGGGAAGTACATCATGGAGCTCTTTGATGGCAAAACTGGACATCAGAAGACAGTGGATCTTTCTGGACAAGGTAAACAGATATTTTGCAGATTCAAATTTACTCTAGATGAGTGAGCCTTTTAAAAGTAATGAAGGAAGTTGGGTATGGTGGCTCATGCCCGTAATCCCAGCACTTTAAGAGGCCAAGGCGGGAGGATGGCTTGAAGTTAGGAGTTCAAGACCAGCCTGGGCCACAGAGTGAGACTTTATCTCCGCAAGAACACCTGTAGTCCCAGCAACTCTGGGAGGCAGAAAAATCAGTTGATACCAGGAGTTCGAGACCAGCCAGCCTGGAGCAACACAGCAGAACCCAGTCTCTATTAAAATAAATAAATAAATAAATAATAAAAAATGCTCAGTTATAAGTAAAAAATTAAAAAAATACTGAGCCATCATTTATTCTTCTTTCAAAACTATACTCTTCATCTTATTCTTTCCTGAAAAATAAAATAGTCGGCCAGGTACAGTGGCCTTTAATCCTAACACTTTGGGAGGCCAAGGTGAGAGGATCACTTGAGGCCAGGAATTCAAGACCAGCCTGGGCAACACAGTAAGACTATAGTTCTATGAAAATAAAATTTTAAGCAATTAGCCAGGTGTGGTGGCACATGCCTGTAATCCCTGCTACTCAGGAGGCTGAGCTAGGAGGATCACTTGGGCCCAGAAGGTTGAGGCTGCTATGAGCCAAGATCACACTACTGCACTCCAGGCTGGGCAACAGAGCGAGATTCTGTTTTTAAAAGAATTTTTTAAAAAATATTTTCTATACTGTATTAAGGTTAATAAAGGAAACCGTGGACTGACTTTTCCTCTACTTTTTCATTTTAAAATATAGTCTCAGGCGGGTGCTGTGGCTCACACCTGTTATCCTAGCACTTTGGGAGGTTGAGGCAGGTGTATCACCTGAGGTCGGGAGTTCGAGACCAGCCCCGGCCAACATGGTGAAACCCCATCTCTACTAAAAATACAAAAATTAGCAGGACATGGTGACTCATGCCTGTAATCCCAGCTGCTTGGGAGGCTGAGGCAGGAGATTCGTTTGAACCCAAGCAGTGGAGGTTGCAGTGATTCAAGGTCACACCACTGTACTCCAGCCTGGGCTACAGAGTGAGACTCTGTCTCAAAAAAAAAAAAAAAATGCAATCTCAATATGCAATAACTCAGGTTTTTTCAGCCTCAGAGAGTGGATCCATCATTTAGAGCATAGCCCTTTATCCTGCTTGGAGTGTTTTTGGTGCTGAATCCCCTTGCCTTCACCCCACCCACTCGCAGTGACTAGAAAGACTAGATACAGGACCTACAGTAACGGGAGCAGCTGCTCCCGAGGGATGCGGACTTTCTAGGACACACTTTGCCTGCGTCACGTGCACACAGTAACGGGATTTCTTCCACACTCCATCTGACAATGTGAAACACAATAGGAAAAGGGAACCAGTAAGTGGGTGGGAAAATTTAAATTTTTTTAAATTTTATTTTTACTCTCTGGTCCACCAAAACTTATTTAACCACCCCACCCTGAAATTCCTTTTAAGGAAAAGGCTGTAGATTGTCCTGCCAGCATTGCCACTACCACCAAGCACAGATTGGCTCGGCCATTCCCACCTCTCTCTGAGAGTGGTGTGGGGACAAGAAGCAGCACTGACCTTAGCCTGGGTCCACCTAACTAGTCTACCCCTCAGTTTACAGAGGAGAAAAAATCAGGGCCAGCAACTTTAAGCCTAGCCTTATACTTACTTTTCCCATCTGTAAGATGAGGGAATAAGGTAGTATTATCTAAACATTCTCTAGAATTAAATGATTCCAAGACCACTGAGGAGATTAAAGATGAGGTGAGAGAGATTTCAAAATGAAGCTACTGGCCAGACATGGTGGCTCACATCTCTCATCCCAACACTGTGAGAGGCTGAGGCAGAAGGATTGATTGAGCCCAGGAGTTCCAGACCAGCCTGGACAACATAGCAAGACCCTGTCTCTACAAAATAAAAAAATTTAAAAAAATAGCTAGGTGTGGTGGCACACACTGTAGTCCCAGCTACTTGAGAGGCAGAGGTAAGAGGAATACAGGAGCCCAGGAGTTCAAGGCTACCATGAGCTATGATTGCACTCCTGCACTCCAGCCTGGGCAATAGCAAGACCCTGTCTCTTAAATAAAAAAAAATTAAAAAATACATAAAATAAAGCTGCCATTTTGCCTGAGTCTTTAATCAAAGTGGCTTACTCTACAGGCACAGAAAAAAGAAAAAAAAAAGATTTGAGAACTATATAGGTCTGATTTTCTTGTCCCACTTGCCTTTCATCTCCTCTCCATCATGATATAAGAAACTGCTTCAGGCAAGCGCCAGCACACTCTGTGATTACAGTAACTCATTGTGCTTTTTTTGCCCAAGTAGACCAGACAGCATAACGGAAAGTTAACTGCCTATCTGGGAGGCTATTATGTCTGGGATAATTTAGTAAGAGAAAGTTTTTGTTTTGACACATAGGATGTTTACTCAATAACTAGCTTTTCTTTGAAACAGACTTTTATGGCCAGGCAGGGTGGCTCATGCCTGTAATCCCAGCAGTTTGGGAGGCTGAGGCGGGTGGATCACTTGAGGTCAGGAGTTCGAGACCATCCTGGCCAACATGGTGAAACTCCATCTCTACTAAAGACACAAAATTTAGCTGGGTGTGCTGGTGCATGCCTGTAGTCCCAGCTACTTGAGAGGCTGAGGTAGGAGAACAGCTTCTACCTGGGAGGTGGAGGTTGCAGTGAGTCGAGATTGCACCACTGCACTCCAACACACAGCACCACTGCACACAGCAAGACTCCGTCTCAAAAAAAAGGAAAAGAAAAGAAACAGACTTTTATTTCCATCTTTTTCTTTGTTGGAGCTAATCTTTGCCTTTCTGTTTGAGGGATTGAAGCTCTCTTGCTGAGTTGAAAGCTTCTAAAATCTATTTCGTATTTTGTGCCTAGAAAGTACCTCCTGGCCTTGTTAAGTACATGAAGCTGTGGCGTGAACACATTGGCAGAATCTTAATCAAAGTCGGTTTAGTCATGTCTAGATAGATCACAGTGATCTCCAGTTGTAAATTTTCATTGGCTCCTGTGTGTCATCAATTCTGGGTGAGAAAATTCTAACTTTTCTTTTTTCTCTTAAAGCATATGATGAGGCCTATGCTGAATTCCAGAGGTTGAAGTAAGTCCCTTGTCCTAACAAATGCCACTTGCATGCACTCATTCCCTGGAAGCTTGCTTACTGCTCACCCCTCTGAGTGTTAGAAAGAGCCTTTTATTTCAGAAAGCACAGTAGAAGCAGCACTTCCCACTGTTACATGGAAAGGTAGAATGTTCCTGAGGCAATGAATATGTCATCAGGGTTCGCTACTTTGAAGTAACACTAACACAAAATTCTTCTTTGTTTGTCTGTTTATTTGTTTCTCTCAACCACAGACAAGCTGCCATTGCCGAGAAAAGTAAGTAAACCATTTTCACATGTACTCCTGGTGTACATTCAAAAGATAATTTTATTTTGCTATTATGACTACAGATGGAGGAGAGTGGAAGTGTTTTTTTTTTTTTCTTTTTTATATCTTAGCTGTTCTACATATGTTTTCATTTTAGTCTTTTGAGTAAGAATGTCTATGAAAAGAAAGTCTCAGCTTACGTTGTAAAGAATGTCACCCCACCCTTGACTTGAGCTAAGACCCAGACATCCTGAGAAACCTCTTGGCTGCAAATCATACAATAGGTTGTTAGTCACTTGCACGTACAGTGTTTCATAAAAATGTATATATACTGGAGAAAAGAAACATTGTAAAGGTTAGTCACAGTGGCTCATGCCTGTCATCCTAGCACTTTGGGAGGCTGAGGCAGGCAGTTCACTTGAGGTCAGGAGTCCAAGACCATCCTGCCCAACATGGTGAAACCCCATCTCTACTAAAAATACAAACACTAGCCAGGTGTGTTGGCATGCACCTGTAGTCCCAGCTACTCGGGAGGCTGAGGCAGGAGAATTGCTTGAACCTGGGAGGTGGAGATTGCAGTGAGCCAAGATCACACCACTGCACTCCAGCCTGGGCGACAGAGTGAGACTGTGTCTCAAAAACAAAAACAAAACAACAACAAAAAAAGAGCAACATTGTAAATTTGATATCAGGTAATTCACTGTAAGTTGTCCCCAACAAGTACTGTGCATTTTCCTGGGAACCCAAATAAGGCCGTTCTTCCTTTCATGTAACTAGACACAGTCCAAGAGAACCAACACCAGTCTGTCAAGTCTGCATGTGTACCCGGAAACACATTCACTGCTGTATTCTGTGAGCTGTTTGTTTCACACACAGAGATTTTTAGAGGAATTCAGACCGTCTTACAGGACCCTAGGCGTCACTGACTAACCCATAATACTCATTCAGCTTCTTTGTGCAAGTGGGAGCCAGAATTTTAAAATTGTTACGGGCTAAAATGGTAGAGTTCACCTGAGTTGGATGTGAAGGGGACAGGGAGAAGGAGCGAGAAGGGAAGTCATCCTTCCCCCCAAGGCTCCACGTGCTGCTGGATGGAACTTTAAACTTTGAACCTGAAACCTGCACTGTTGCGCTCCACTCCCTTCTCTGCTTTCCCACACCCGCCCAGGCCCTGCATTTGTGGGCTGCAGCTAGGGGTAAGCAGCAGAGGCTGGTACGGGGGCCCCAGAGGTCATAGGGGAAGCTGGGGGTACTGAACAAGAGGAAGCCGTTCTTGTTTGCTATTGAGCAAAGCCTACATCCACAAGCAGTTTTCTGTCTTTCCAGATTCTTGAACTCTTCTTCTGTGGGTAAGGAGTTCATGAACTATTTAGAACTGGAAGCAACCTTAGAGCTCTTCTAGCTACATATTTGTAAACTTTTTGAGCCATGGAACACTTGCCTCAAATTGATGCAGAATTTTTACTCCTTAGTTCAGCTAAATCCAGGTTCTTATCTCATGACCAGGAAAAATTAGGCACACGGACACATTAAAGGGTGAGGCAGGCAGAATGTATTCAGTGAAAGGAAAGTTCTCAGGAAAGAGAGGGGTTCTCCAAGCAGGTTTCCCCCTCACAACTGAATACCAGGGCTACCAAGGAGCTGAGGAGGCCAGGCTCCTCCCAGTATAAGGCACAAATTCCTGGTGGCTCCCTGCCATCCCCCCAGTGCACATGTAGGCATGCCCAGGCAAGACATGGATAGTATCAGAAAAGGCAACATTCAATTGGTTAAAAGGCATTATTCAGAAATAATCCTAGTACCCCCAGGTCTAATGCAACCCCTCATACCATTCTGCAAATTAGGAGACTGAGCCCAACACAGTGAAGTGAGCTGCCCAGTATCACACAGCATGTCGCACAGGGAACCAGATGAAGGTTAGGCTTACAGGTGGCGTGATGGAATCAGCAGTAGAATGCTGTCATGTTTCACCAAAAGCAAAGCTTTAGCCTCAGTTAGTGGAGAAGAGAATTGTAGACAGGAGGGCCAGGAGTCACACATTCACTGAACCAGGCCGAAAAATGAGAGGGAGGTGGCTGCTGTGTTCATGCCAGAGAGAACACCTTTGAGTGAATGACACAAAGGTGCCCTTTCCAGGGGCTGAGGCAGTCATGCCCAGAGCACAGAACTTGGCAAGGGCACCAGCCCGGTATCTCAGCACCTATCCTGTGCCTCATCCCCTAACCTGGGGGCATTTATATTCACAGCCATACACATTGGCCTGCACGGCACTACCAAGAACAACCAGGAGACAAGAAAGGGAGACGCTCTCTAGAGAAAGCCTCAAAGAAAGCTTACGGCCAGGCCTGGTGGCTCACACCTGTAATCCCAACACTTTGGGAAGCCAAGGCAGGACAATGGCTTGAGCCCAGGAGTTCAAGACCAGCCTGGGTAACATAAGGCCCTGTGTCTTAAAAACAAAAATGCTTACATCTGCATGATCCTCCAATCTCTCTAGCATACCGCCCTTCCATTATGCAACCTTATCTCATCATATGGAAACCCATAAAAAAGGCCAGGCTAGGCTTGGAGGCTGCCCATAAAGATCTGTTCTACTTACTTGAGTTTAGCCCTACTGAGCTACAGAAGGCCAGGGCTGAAAATAGCCATGAAAATGGTAAAGCAGGTCTTGATATGACAAAGCTATCACACACTGGTATTTTAGGTACAGATACAGACACCCACACACACAAACAATATAAGGGTAAAGAAGGATTAAAATCCTGAATCCAGCCAGGCGCGGTGGCTCACACGTGTAATCCTAGCAATTTGGGAGGCAGAGGCAGGCAGATCACTGGAGGTCAGGAGTTCAAGACCAGCCTGGCCAACATGGTGAAACCCTGTTCTCTACTAAAAATACAAAAATTAGCCGGGAATGGTGGTGCATGCCTGTAATCCCAGCTACTTGGGAAGCTGAGGCAGGAGAATTGCTTGAACCTGGGAGGCAGAGGTTATAGTGAGCCAAGATTGGGCCACTGCACTCCAGCCTAGATGACAGAGTGAGACTCTGTCTCAAGAAGAAAAAAAAAAAAATCCTGAATCCCTGGATCATTTTCTTCTTTTGCATGTTGAAAACTGTATAAAAGAACTATCAGGAGAGGGAAACTAAATTGCAAATGTCGCCTCCCAGGTGGTTTTGTGAATATGACCGCTGGCCTCACCACTGCAGTGATTAACCTGAAATGCCTATGCTTGCAGATCGTGCCCGGGTGTTGGGAGGTCTCCCAGACGTGGTCACCATCCAGGAGGGGAAGGTAAGCATAAAGCACGCCTGTACCTGCTCCTTCTGCACTAGGAACATGTTCCAGCGCCCCCACCATGTTCCTTCTTTTAAGATACACTTACCAGCCCACTGTCTTCATCTTATTCCACTTGCTTATACTTGACCAGAGTAACAAACAGAAGGTTAAAATCAGTCAGTTTTCTGACTGGGTGCAGTGGCTCATGCCTGTAATCCCAGCATTTTGGGAGGCCAAGGCAGGAGGATCACCTGAGGTGAGGAGTTCAACACCAGCCTGGCCAACATGGCAAAACCCTGTCTACTAAAATTACAAGACTTAGCCAGGTATGGTGGCAGGTGCCTATAATCCCACCTACTCTGTAGGCTGAGACAGGAGCATCACTTGAACCTGGGAGATGGAGGTTACAGTGAGCCAAGATCACTCCACTGTACTGCAGCAACAGAGCCAGAATTCATCTCAAAAAAAAAAAAAAAATCAGTCTGTTTTCCAGTCATTTTAATGTTTTATAGGTCAAGCATCGGCATAAAAGTTTATCTCTAATAGATATATGTGGACCACTTAATATCTTTCAAGAGTCACCCTTTATGAGAAACTGAAAATGTTCTGTGTTAACTCTCTGACAAATAAAATTGAAGAAAGAAATTATCTCTAACAGAATGGAATATAGAAATTTCTATAGGCTCTAGTTCTGTTGAAAATAGGCTTCTTGGCTGGGCGTGGTTACTCGCCTGTAATCCCAGCACTTTGGGAGGCTGAGGCGGTGGATCATGACGTCAGGAAATCAAGACCATCCTGACCAACATAGTGAAACCCCGTCTCTACTAAAAATACAAAAATTAGCTGGGCATGGCAGCGCACGCCTATAGTTCCAGGTGCTTGGCAGGCTGAGGCAGGAGAATGGCTTGAACTAGGGGGAAGGCTGCAGTGAGCTGAGATCACGCCACTGCACTACAGCCTGGGCAACAAAGCAAGACTCTAAAAAAAAAAAAAAAGAAAGAAAAAGAAAGAAAGAAAACAGGCTTCTTTTTTATTATTTTTTTTCCCCTGTGACAGAGCTCCAGGGTATCCTGAAAACATGTGCCCCTAGGTTGGGTGCAATGGCTCACGTCTGTAATCCCAGCACTTTGGGAGGCCAAAGCATACAGATCGCTTGAGCTCAGGAGTTTGAGACCAGCCTAGGCAACATGTTGAAACCCCATCTCTACAAAAAATACAAAAATTAGCCAAATGTAGTAGTGCACACCTGTAGTCCCAGCGACTCAGGAGTCTGAGTGGACAGATCACTTGAGCCCAGGAGGCAGAGGTTGTAGTGAGCCGAGATCGCACCACTGCACTACAGCCTGGATATTAGAGATCCTGTCTCAAAAAAGAAAAGAACATGCACCTCTGGTTTCTTTCCATTTGGTTTTAAACTGATGTAACCTGGCTCTATAATAATCTCTCCAAGAGATTACAACATTGTAAATTTCAGGTAAATCACTGAAATTTGTTCCAAACAAGTACTGTGCATTTTCCAAAGAGCTCCTATAAGATAAAGATGCCAAATAAGGCCTTTCTTACTTTCATTTAACTAGTTGCAGTCTGAGCAAATCAAAATAATTTCTAACCTAGACTCACTTTTTTTATCTTTATGTTTCATTAAAAAGTTTAGAGCCACTGGGTATAGTGGCTCATGCCTATAAACCAGCACTTTGGGAGGCCAAGGCAGGAGGATTGCTTACATCCAGGAGTTCAAACTAGCCTGGACAACATGAGACCCCGTCTCTCAAAAATACAAAAATATTTTTAAAATTCAGCTGGGTGTGGTGGTGCCCACCTGTAGCCTTAGCTACTCTGGAGGTTGAGGTGGGCGGATCGCTTGAGTCTAGGAGGTCAAAGCTGCAGTGAGCCATGACCATGCCACTTCACGTCAGCCTGGACAACACAGTGAGACACTCTCTACAAAAAATAAATTAAAACAAGTTCAATGTACCAGTCCTAGGGTAGAGATATTTGTAGTGGAACAAACTTTCTACTTCAAAGGGCAGTGAAGACATACATTGGGTGGTTGGAATTCAGGTAACAAAGCAAGGCATGTGGAAATGCTTTAGCAAGTGGTAGGTTTCATTCAACTGTGTTTCCTCATAGGTGGAAAATATGATCACAGTGGACTTGAAGCTCAGCCATTGCAGGGGTTCTTTCGTTCTTCAGCTCTCTTTTCTATTTTCCTCACCTAATAAGGTTAAACATATACAACTTACTAGGTCGTACTGAGAATTAAGAAAGAGAATGTATATGAAAGTACTTTGTAATGCAGAACTCAAATCTTAAGTATAGATAAGAGTTTTCCATGATACCTAAGGTGTTTGGGAGTTTTTTTTGTTTTTTCCTAACCACTAGACTGTTGGGGAGTGTTTGGGACTTTTCATTTGATTTTGTTGAAAGCTTTAACTCCAAGTAATCACAATTTCCAAAAGCATATACTTAATCTGCTCATTGTGTTTAAGGATAATAATTGGACACCTCTTTTTTCGACTGAAATAAATTTGTAGGATAATTCAATAAGAAATATTAATTAGTGATGGGAGAAAAACAGATTTCTTAATCTATCCAATTTTAAATGATACACCTACAAAAGCGATAACAAATAATCATATAAGACCCTTTAGAAGGATATGTAGAAGGATGTTCTGTCTCTCTACATTGTGAGCCCTAGTTCTTTCCTATCACTTCTGGATTGTAGTAAGAGAAAAATACAAGAATGGAATTTTAAAATGTGAAGTAAATTCAACATCATTAACCACCAGGAAAGTGAACATTAAAACCACAATGTAATATCACTCCACACCCATCAGAACTGCTATAATAAAGAATAGGAGCTGGGTGGGCTGGTTTGCAACAAATGGTGGAGAGGCTGTTGGAGAAATGGAATCACTTGTATATTCTGGTGGGAATCTAAGCCAAAATTATATAGCCACTCAGAAAAACAGTTTGGCAATTTCTGGGGAAAAAAAAGAAAAAGAAAAAAGAAAATATGAGCTGGGCATGGTGGCTCATACATATAATCCCAGCACTTTGGGAGGCCACGATGGGAAGACTGCTTGAAGCCACGAGTTCAAGACCAGCCTGGTCAGCACAGCAAGACCCCATCTCTATTCTCTCTCTCTTTTTTTTAGTTAAAAAAAGAAAGAGAAAAATGAAATGTGCGTTTATCATACATCCCTGCAATTGTATCCCTGGGCATTTATCCCAGAGAAATGAAAACTTATTCTTACATAAAAACCTGTACACGAATGTTCATAGCAACTTAGTTCATCATAGTTCAAAACTGGAGAAAGCCTAAGTGAATCTTAAGGATATAAACATACTGTGACATTATATTCATCAATAAAAATGGATAAACTATGGATATATGCAGCACCTTGGATGAATCTGCAAGGAATTATGCTGAGTTACAAAGATTATTCTGAAAGGTTATATACTGCCTGATTCTATTTACATAATATCTTTGCCATGACAAAATTTTAGAAATGGAAAACAGATGAGTGGTTGTCAGAGATTAGAAACAGGGGTTGGAAGTTGGAGGGGAGAGGTGGGTATGGTTATAAAAGGACAACACAAGGCGTTCTTATGGTGATGAAAATATTCTGTAAATTGAATAGAATGAAACACACAAAAACAAATCAGTGCCAGTAAAATTGGAGAAATCTAAATAAGGTCAGTGGATTGCATAATGTCATTATACTCGTTATGACATTGTACTACAATTTTGTAAAATGTTACCACTGGGGAAGCTGGGTAGATGGCACACCAGATCTCCTTATTATTTCTTATGGATCTCTTTATTATTTCTTACAACTGCATGTGAATTTATAATTATCTAAATTTTTTCAATTAAAAAAAGTTAAGGTAAAACTGTAGACCTTGTATCTACATATGTATCTAGAATATCGATCTTTTAGGTTTCAGCACAGATGGGAATCTTTTCTTTAGGAATGCATTTTGGTAGGGGACACTGCAACTGCAACAGATTGGATGGGGTTTGAGGAGAGAAGTGAAATAAGGTGGTGGAATTTGAAAATTAGTAACATTATCCGAAGCAGCTGCTATGATTCTGCTGCTGGGCTCTTTGACGCAAATGAAATGCAAAAGTGAGCAGGTGGCAATTACAGCAGTGAGATTTCTCTACTGAGACAGAACCCAAAATGCCACAGGAGAGCAAAAGGATCTATATGTTTATGAAAGAGAAAGTGAAAATGGGGAATAGACGGAAACGCCTTCGTGTGTTTATGATAATAAGCATTCCAGAAGCCAGAAAGCACAAAAAGGCCTTGAGGAGACCTCCTCAAATGTTATTTCAAACTGTAACTCACATGGGTGCATACATATAACTACTTTAAACCCTGGTCTGGGAGGTTTTTATCCTCCCTTTGGTCATGCCAAGCCACCAGCCAGCAAGATGGTTGACATTGCATCTATTATATCGGATTTATCTTCTCTCCCATAAAACCTGTCTTGCAGGCCCTTAATCTTACTTGTAACGTGTGGGGAGACCCAACTCCAGAGGTCTCGTGGTTGAAGAATGAGAAGGCCCTGGCCTCAGATGACCACTGCACCCTCAAGTTTGAGGCCGGGAAGACCGCATACTTCACCATCACCGGTGTGAGCACGGCCGACTCGGGCAAATACGGGCTGGTTGTGAAGAACAAGTATGGCTCAGAGACCAGCGACTTCACCGTCAGCGTGTTCATCCCAGAGGAGGAGGCGAGGATGGCCGCCTTGGAGTCCCAGAAAGGAGGCAAGAAGGCCAAGTGACCGGAGGTGTGAGGAGAGCCAGCTGGCCTGTGCGATTTGCATGTGAACGGTTTGGGTTAAGGATGAGACGTCTTCGTGCTTTCTCCTCCCTATTATTTTCTGGCTTGAGGGAAAAATAATGTCAGGTCTTTGATTCATATAAAAAAAGCACCAAATAATGACACTTAAATCGTTTTTCTTTATCTACAAAATTATGTATTAAGAAAATACCATTCATGGCCGGGCGTGGTGGCTCACACCTGTAATCCCAGCACTTTGGGAGGCCGAGGCGGGCAGATCATGAGGTCAAGAGATCGAGACCATCCTGGCCAACATGGTGAAACCCCGTCTCTACTAAAAATACAAAAAAATTAGCTGG